>SEYY01021107.1:5000-7500 GCA_009176605.1 Armadillidium nasatum
GAGGAATACCATCAGGACCGTACGCCTTCTTAGTGTTAAGCTCAGAGAGAGCAGAAATGACATCTTTAGAAGAAATTACAATTTTAGGCATAAATGAGTTGGAGGGGGTTGAAGGAGGAGGAATAGCTCCGGAATCGTCTAAGGTTGAATTAGAGGCAAAAGTTTGAGCAAAGAGTTCAGCTTTAGAAGAAGGTAAAACGGCAGTTGTGCCGTCAGAAGATACTAGAGGAGGGAAAGAGGAAGAAGCAAAGTTAGAGTTGACATTTTTTGCAAAATGCCAGAAAGAACGTGAAGAAGAGGAACCAGAAAGATTATTGCATTTTCTACGGAGAAAAGAGTTTTTAGTGTTACGAAGAATAGATTTTGCACGATTCCGGGATGAAATATAAGTTGCGTGAGTTTCTGGAGTTTGAAGACGACGGTAATCCCTGAAGGCAGCATCCCTGCGGCGGATAGCACGAGAACAAGCAGAGTTAAACCAAGGTTTGTTAGGTTTAGTAGAAGGGAAAGAATATGGAATGTACGCCTCCATGCCAGAGAGAATCACCTCGGTTATGCGCTCTGCACACTCCGAGGACCCCTCCCACGGAAAGCAATAATCATTCCATGGAAAATCAGAAAAGTACAACCGCAAGTCAGACCAGTTAGTGGCACCGAAATGCCAGAAACGTCTCCTCGAAGAAGGGGGTCCGTTCTTGCGGAAGACTTGAAAAAAAAAATAGAACTAGATGCAGGTATTAGAAAGTTTTTGGAGGAACCCAGAGGCTGAAAGAATTTTGCAATATAAGAGACGGATTAGAAGTAAAGAAATTGTCAAAAATGTTGTTTATTTCCAAGGAGATCAGGAAATGCAGTAGGGAGCTGCATCAATTGTTCAATGTCGCTTTGGATAGCGAAATTTAAAGTATATTCACCGGCTGTATCATGAAAAAATAGAAGAAAGCCATTGGCGGTGGTGAACATTGAAATCACCTAATATGATGATTTCAGAGAAAGGAGAAGAAGAGAGAATGTGCTCTATTTTGGAGTTTAAATAGTCGAAGAATTTTGGATAGTCAGTAGAATTAGGAGATAAATAAACAGAACAAATGAATTTAGTTGTAGAATGGCAAGAGAGCCTAATTATTATTATTTATTATTTTAATTATTATTTTATTATTATTTATTATTATTATTTTTAAACCCTTAAAATATTTTTATTTTGATAAAAACAAAATTCGAAGAGTGAGTCAAAAGATTGAATAAAAGGGAAATTTCCCATCCTAAATCAAAGAAAATGACAAACCTGAAAAAGATCAACAGAGAGAGAGAGAGAGAGAGAGAGAGAGAGAGAGAGAGAGAGAGAGAGAGAGAGAGAGAGAGAGAGAGAGAGAGAGAGAGAGAGAGAGAGAGAGAGAGAGAGAGAGAGAGAGAGAGAGAGAGAGAGAGAGAGAGAGAGAGAGAGAGAGAGAGAGAGAGAGAGAGAGAGAGAGAGAGAGAGAGAGAGAGAGAGAGAGAGAGAGAGAGAGAGAGAGAGAGAGAGAGAGAGAGAAATAAGAGTGTGAGGTAACGAGAGGTATGACAGAGAGAAAGAGAGAAATAGAAATAGAAATGGAAATGGAAATGGAAATGGAAATGGAAATGGAAATGGAAATGGAAATGGAAATGGAAATGGAAATGGAAAGAGAAAGAGAAAGAGAAAGAGAAAGAGAAAGAGAAAGAGAAAGAGAAAGAGAACGAGAAAAAGAGAGAAATAAGAGATGTGTGAGGTAACGAGAGGTGTGTGAGAAAGAGAAGACGAGAAGAGAAAAAAAGAAAAAGCAAGAAAGAAACTGCATTTACAAATACTGTAAAAAAGAAATTTCGCCTATATTAGGCACCCTCTGTAATAAGTCACTAGCATTAATTAGGTCATTACCCAACTGACCTGCAAATAACGAGAGTCACCCTGTTCCCAAAACAACAGACACTTCCCTCCCGAAAAATTTTCGTCCCATCTCAATCCTGCATACCACTAGTAAAATCCTAAAGAAACCAGTTCACACTCAACTCACTAATTATTTACATGAAAACGAACTTCTCTCACAAACTCAATTTGGCTTTACTAAAAACAGAATCACTATTAGATTTCTCGAAATCATTCGATGTAGTTCCACACAACTTACTCCTATGTAAATTAGAAACACTTGGTGTCACGAATGAATCGCTGCGATGGTTTCAGTCATACGTATTTGATCGGACACATATGGTTTTTTGGGGTACACATCTCCCTCCCTTGCTTCTATATCTCAACTCTCAAGGGGCGCCCCAGGGATCTATTCTGGGATCGTTATTTTTTAATATCTGAATCTCCAATTTGTCATAATTCCTTACATTCATAATATGCAGCCGAGACTGCTATCTTAATATCAGATAGAGATATAGCCACACTAAGCTCTAAAGTAAACAATGTGCTAAAAAATACATTATAACATGAGTAGAGGCAAATAAACTCTCCTTTAAATTTAAATAAAGCACATTA
>SEYY01021107.1:12500-22500 GCA_009176605.1 Armadillidium nasatum
GAGAGCTGTGTGTGTGGAACCACCCAAATGTGCGAAGCATACTCCATACAGGGGCGAACAACATCCTATACAGAGCAAGAACTGGGGTGAGTGAAGAAATGCTGAAGGCGCCTCAGAACACCTAACTATTATATATATATATATATAATATTATATATATATATATATATATATATATATATATATATATATATATATATATATATATATATATATATATATATATAGAGATAGATAGATAGATAGATAGATAGATAGATAGATAGATAGATAGATAGATAGATAGATAGATAGATAGATAGATAGATAGAGATAGAGAGAGAGAGAGAGAGAGAGAGAGAGAGAGAGAGAGAGAGAGAGAGAGAGAGAGAGAGAGAGAGAGAGAGAGAGAGAGAGAGAGAGAGAGAGAGAGAGAGAGACGGAGTTTGTGTGTGTTAAATATATTACAGTACAATCTCTAGAATGTAAATGAACTATTTTGATGCTTCTTCTTCTTAATGAGTTCTTTGTTAGGTCGAGATGATCCTGAATTTAATTTAAGTAAACAAATCATTAAGAAATTAGGAAATAATTTTCTGGACAATTTGATCCAAAGCGAAATTCTCTTTAAAAGTGATACATTGGATAAAAATATTGACCTATTTTATTATTATTATTATTATTATTATTATTATTATTATTATTTATTATTATTAGTAGTAGTAGTAGTAGTAGTAGTAGTAGTAGTAGTAGTAGAAGTAGTAGTAGTAGTAGTGGTGTTGCTTTCATCATATATTTTTATTATTGTTTTAATTATCTTACTTCTCAATGCAATAATTTTTTCTTATAATAATATAGTCTTTCTCGTTTTGAAATATTATCTTTAACTTTTGCATTCAATTTCCCCTCAAAAATTTTCTCCTACACCTCTATCAACTTAATTTTCTTACTTCCTAAACCGTTATATAAATGTATCGAATGCATAACTTGCAGCCTAATTATATGTAAATACTAATTCAAATTTTATTTTATTAAAGCTTTATTAAGTTTTAAAAGGAACAAATGATTTTAGTGATACCAGTTTACTTGTCTTTGTTATTAAGTAAATTTTTCAATACATTGGCATATATTCTAGTTTCTTCCTTTAAAAATCATATAAATGTAAAAATATAATAGACTTTTCTTAAATTCCAATATTTCTCCTTTCACTTTAAATGCTTTCAGCCTCTGGGTTCCTCCAAAAACTTTCTAATACCTGCATCTAGTTCTATTTTTTTTTTCAAGTCTTTTGCCTGAATTGTCCCAGCCTTCGATAAAGATCTTTTTTGGCACTTTGATGCTGCTAACAGATCTGGCTTGCTACTTTTTTGATTCCTTTGGAAATAATTACTGTGTCAGAGGGAAAGGTCTCTCGGAGCGTGCATAACACACAAGCGGGGTTATCCTCTTTTATATGGAGACGCAAATTCCATTCTCTTTCAATTCAAATAAACTATCGTGGTCGTTTCCGAGTTTCCGAAAAGACGTTACCTTCAAGCTCTATAATCTCATTTTTCCTTTTATTTCATCTGAGAATCGTGCTAAATCTATTTTCTCTTTAGAAAATACAGTAATATTTCTGGTTTCGTTTTACCATTCTCTTTCTAACATTTAAAAAAAAATATATACCAGCTCAAGTTACTACTTCCAATAGCCCAACTTTTTCCAGTTTTACCTTCTGCTACAACTGAACTCCTCGTTCAAAACCTTTGCCTCTAACTTCACTTTAAACGATTATTCAACTCTGCCCTATAATTGTAATTTGTTCTAAAAATGTGATTACTGCTCTCATTGATCTTAATTCTAAAAAAAAAAGCAGTTTTAGACTTATCAACTCTATCAACTGCTCACTAACTTTCCCAATCTCTTCTAGGTCATCAAACTGTTGCTTCACTACCCTTAAGTTAACGCTATTACGGTAGACACTCTTCTTCTATTTTATTCAAACCCTTCAACTTACAAACTTTCAAAAGATTGATTGGGTTATGCTGTCCATGTGGCTACTCTGATAAGAGATGAAAGCCTCTGGTCTTATACCGACAGGTTATATATATATATATATATATATATATATATATATATATATATATATATATATATATATATATATATATATATATATATATAATATATAAAAAATATATATATTATATATATATATATATATATATATATATATATATATATATATATATATATATATAAATATATTCAAACCCTTCAACTTACAACTTTCAAAAGATTGTATTGGGTTATGCTGTCCATGTGGCTACTCTGATAGAGATGAAAGATGATATATATATATATATATATATATATATAGAGAGAGAGAGAGAGAGAGAGAGAGAGAGAGAGAGAGAGAGAGAGAGAGAGAGAGAGAGAGAGAGAGAGAGAGAGAATAATTTGCAGAGAAAATAGATAAAAACCTCCACTCAGAAATGTAAACTAATCTTGTTTAGCTAATCTTTGTGAGGGTTTTCATTTGGTGTAACAAAATCCTTTCATTACGTCACGAAAGTACTACAGTTATGTAAATAAACAGTGTAAAAATAGCCATAGGAAGAAGAAAGAAACAGCGATGTAGTTGCCTGGTTTGGTGCCAATTGAACAATAAATCTTATACTATTATAAATATTTATTAGTTTTTTTTTGTTTGTTTGTTTTTGTTTTTTTGTTGTTGTTGTTGTTGTTGTTGAACGTGAAAAATATCTACTCACTGAACAGTCTCTAATTTGAACTATTTGGCATTTATATATATTTTTTTTTTTTTTTTTTTTTTTTTTTTTTTTTTTTTGTTACATAACTTAAGATGTTTTGTTATTTTGTTTTACAAATAAGAGTTATGGTAAGCCTCACATTAAAATGCGTTTTTAGTTTGAAAATGAAATCAATCCCAAAGTCTTTTTAACATAGATCAATATTTAAATTATTTTATAAATTATTACTTAATAAATTTAACACTGCAACGAAAATCACTGAAAGGCGTCTTTAGTAACAAATATAACAGCGACATAAAAAAAAATAAACAGTAAATTGATCCTCTGAATATAATTAATAACTCCGAAATAAAATAGTGTGATGCGTGAAGGTCATTTGATAGAAAAATCATTTCATTTTTAATGATGGAAAAAAGTAATAAAAAGATAGGAATAAATAACAAGGATAAAAATTACGGAGCTAAATTAGGACTTTGATGATGGCAGGAAATATATTTTTTTCAGTTTGTTAATAATTTTGTAGTGAAATTCATAATACAAATCTCTCTCTCTCTCTCTCTCTCTCTCTCTCTCTCTCTCTCTCTCTCTCTCTCTCTCTCTCTCTCTCTCTCTCTCTCTCTCTCTCTCTCTCTCTCTCTCTCTCTCTCTCTCTCTCTCTCTCTCTCTCTCTCTCTCTCTCTCTCTCTCTCTCTCTCTCTCTCTCTCTCTCTCTCTCTCTCTCTCTCTCTCTCTCTCTCTCTCTCCTCTCTCTCTCTCTCTCTCTCTCTCTCTCTCTCTCTCTCTCTCTCTCTCTCTCTCTCTCTCTCTCTCTCTCTCTCTCTCTCTCTCTCTCTCTCTCTCTCTCTCTCTCTCTCTCTCTCTCTCTCTCTCTCTCTCTCTCTCTCTCTCTCTATATATATATATATATATATATATATATATATATATATATATATATATATATATATATATATATATATATATATATATATATATATATATATATATATATATATATATATATATATAGGCCAGAGTGTACATTAGCATGTATGCATATTTTAAAAAACTACTAATCCTACGTTAAAAAGGATTATATTTTTGAAATCCTTGTCGAATTTTAGGTAAGAAAAATTGGGAAATAAAAATAAATTCTTATAATAAAAAAGTTTATATAAGTAAAGTTTTCTTATTTTTTAAGTCTCACGAGAATTCGTACCTCTGGCAAGGTCCGTTTTTTTTTTCTTCAATTTTCTCGAAATTGGAAAAAATGGGAAATACCCCAAATCGTCGACAGGAAAAGTTGTCTACAGTATCATCATCACTCACGGGTCGGGGGTAGAGCCCCCCGTAGACATATGTTCGGTATAACACCAAATTTAAGTTTGTTACGTCATCAGTTGTCGTACAAACCCATTTTTTTTCTTTTTTTTTTTTTTTAATTTATTTAAAAATATTTCTTAATTTTCCTACCTAAAATTCAACAAGGATTTCAAAAATATATTCCTTTTTTACGTACGTTTAGTACTTTTTTAAATATATATACATGCTAAAGTACACTCTGACCATATATATATATATATATATATATATATATATATATATATATATATATATATATATATATATATATATATATATATATATATATATATATATATATATATATATATATATATATATATATAAAAGGAAATATCAGGAGGGCCAACTTGAAATGCACCAGAATTGAGAAAGCCAAATTTTGAAATAAATTAAAATCTGGTATGATCACAATTATAGGGTTTGATAAAATGAAAGTCACAGAAAGTGACTAAAATAGAGGGAAGAGAATAATTGGTTTTACCTGTAGAGCACAAGAAAGAATTTGCATTGAGGTAACATTTGAGTTCAGAGAACTAGACAGAGAAATGAAGAGACTGAATAGAAAGATGAATCTTACTGGCTAACTGGAAAGACCAGTTCAAATACTATTGTTCCTTAAAACAGTATCATGATTAGGAGAGTGATTCAACATTTCGTTAGCTAAAGAGAGATTGGAAAAAGTCAGTGAGAATATGATAATTGAATTTTGAATAATTCTATACCCCACCTTCTGAAGAAGAACTGCATGAGCAGAGACCGGCTTAGATATGTGCTACTCACTCCATAAAAGAATAATCGGCTGTTCTAAGCAAAGTTGACAATTGGAATGACGTGAAGAAGTTTTGAATGATCATCTGAACACCTAACTTCTCAACAGTATTTTTAATTGTAAAACATTCAATAATTCCAGGAAAATTTCCAAAAACTATTTAGGATAGAGATAGTTTAGAGTTTTGTATCAATAAGATGATGCAGTGGTGCGAAAGATATCTCCCTATAAATAGATGAAGGAATTAGGTGTATGAGACATTGAAATCTCTACCCGAGTTAGAAATACGAAAAAGCATAGGTTAGTGTCTTAAAGCCATCTTCATAGTGTCTGATATTTGTTCTTATTTACAATGCTTTTCGAGTTCAAAAGAAAATGAAAACCGAGCTATAAGAAAAAGAGTGTATAGGTAATTAAGTGACAGATAGAATGTAATTAATGAAAAGAAGAAATGGAGTAGATGAGAGAACGGAACATGGAAGAATAACAACATGCCGTAATTATAGAAGAGAATGATAAACTACAACAGCTCATGCCCGCGCGTAGCCAGAACAAACTTTGAGGTGGGGAGGGAAAGTGAATTTCTAGGACTGGCAATATATATATATATATATATATATATATATATATATATATATATATATATATATATATATATATATATATATATATATATATATATATATATATATATATATATATATATATATATATATATATATATATATATGTAATATATATAACCGCCATGACTCAATCCCAAAGGACCCATCAAACCACACTCGGGAGTAGGGCTAACGGGTCAGATCTATTCTCAGAGTCTATCTTACCATCTTAGAGGTCAGGGTTCGAATCTGCATTAGCAGTATATATAGTTTAAAATTTTATCCTACGGATTATGTGGTAATTTATACATACCTATTGAACTTCGGACTCTGAGGATAGATCTGACCCGTTAACCGTACGCCCGAGTGTGGTCGGAGGGATCCTTTGGGATTGAGTCATGGCGGTTGATCATGAGAGGTTCTGCGTGATTCCTTTTTGTACCATCAGTTGGTGTAGTGGTTAGCGCAATGTCTTACCATCATAGAGGTCAGTGTTCGAATCCTCATTAGCAGTATATATAGTATAAAATTTTATCCCACGGATTATGTGGTAATTTATACATACCTATTGAACTGAGGACTCTATGGATAGATTTGATCCGTTAGCCGTAAAGCCCCGTGTGGGGTCGGAGGGGTCCTTTGGGATTGAGTCATGGCGGTTGATCATGAGAAGTTCCAACGTGATTCCTTTTTGTACCATCAGTTGGTGTAGTGGTTAGCGCAATGTCTTACCATCTTAGAGGTCAGGGTTCGAATCCTCATTAGCAGTATATATATATATATATATATATATAATATATATATATATATATATATATATATATATATATATATATATATATATATATATATATAATTTTTATCAACTGCTGGTGAGGATTCGAAACTAGGGCCTCTTAGATGATAGACAATCATGCTAAACCACTACACCACTGATGGTACAAAAAGTAATCGGAGTATTCCGTTAGGAACTGCTTTACCTAGACGTATACGTCAGGAGCAGTTCCGAAGGATTCCTTTATTGTACCATCACTGGTGTGGTAGTTAGCATGATTGTCTACCATCTTAGAGGCCAGAGTTCTAAATCCTCGAAATCAGCAGGTTCATAGGTTATTATGTAAAAAACTGAATTCCACTGTTTATTATAGTGGTAATTTGCATAATAACCTATGAACCTGTGATTTCGAGGATAAAACTTTGGCCTCCTAACCCTACGCCCAAGTGTGGTCGGAGGATTCCTTAGGAGCTGTTTACCTAGGCGATACGTCAGGAGCAGTTCCGACGGATTCCTTTTTGTACCATCAGTGGTGTAGTGGTTAGCATGATTGTCTACCATCTAAGAGGCCCTAGTTCGAATCCTCACCAGCAGTTGATAAAAATTATACAAAATTGAATTCCACGGTTTTTATAGTGGCAATTTACATAATATATATATATATATATATATATATATATATATATATATATATATATATATATATATATATATATATATATATATATATATATATATATATATATATATATATATATATATATATATAAGGAAAGTGAAAAACCTAATTTTGAAATTGAAAATTCACCTTATTTGAAAATGTCAACTGAAAGCTATTTTCTTTTGGTTAACGCTATGAATGATACAAATATTTGCTCTTAAGCTTGAAGGCTTCATACATCTGATTAACAATTGAGCATTATGGCACACATTGCATTTCAGAAGTAGAAAATTCTTAAATTTGCAAATTTGTTTCAAGATTTAATGCTACAACGTTTCTTTTCAGCATCAGAACCTACTTGTATTCAATTCGCACTTATTCCATTTTCTCCAAACTTATTCCACATTTTCCACCCTTTCAACCCATTTATGTTTCGTAAATTAATTTCTTTTAAAAGTGCGATTACTACATTCTCTCACGGTGCTTTACAAACGTATATGTTCTTCCAAGTTTGAATCCTACCTCAGAAAAATGTTTCGTTTGTTAACAACAATTCAACATTTCCTTCCTCCTTACTCTTGTTCAGCTAATGGAGAAAGAAGAGAAACATCTCTCCAACATTTTCTATTTATTTTTATCACGGTTTTCGATTTTACTCTTAACCTAAAGGTTTGGAAATATTTTTATTCTTCTAATATTATCTCCAACCCAAAATGGTTTCCGTAAGGAACATTTCATTGTTGATCTGCTTTCATTTTTCTTTGACCCTTGGGTTTCTGAACATAATTTTAGTGAGTTTTTTTGTGATTTGCGTTGGACACATAAATCTTTCGATAAAGTTAGGCACTAAGCTTGGATTTTTAAACTTCCCTCTTTCGTTATTATCCTTCTCTCTTATCCCCATTCTATAGTATTCTTATGATCAATCTATAGTAGCTATTGCAGGCCCGTAGCCAGGGAGGCCAGGGAGGGCCAGGACGGGCTTAGACCATCCTTGAATTATCTTTCCCCATCCTGGGGTTTCCTAGCCACATTTTAGAATTAGAAAAAAATAGTTCATATATATATATATATATATATATATATATAATATATATATATATATATATATATATATATATATATATATATATATAATATATATATATATATATTATATATATATATATATATATATATATATTATATAAACAAACTTTTTTGAATTTCTACTTCAACCCTTTTACTATAGTTATTTTGTATTAGTCCAAGTTTTACTAAAATATTTAGTTTTCTAAATTTTATGGGAAAAACATTGTTCCATTCGTCATTTTCGACGTGTAAACACGTCAATATTCCCGTGAAAATGACGTCACTAGTCTTATCTAATTTAGAGTCCTGCGTATGTAATTAAAGTTTCCCGAAGATAGCATTTTATATGACAAAATTTCTCCTTAGGATTTAGATTTAACAAACCGAATGTAAACATACCAATTTTTGTGGACTACATTAATTATTCAACGTTTGTATGCATTTTTATGTAAATTTTTTAAATTTATTTTAATTAAATTGTTAAAATATACAGAATTTTTCAAAATTATTTGAAATTTTTATTTTTAGACGAATTAAAATGCATACTCGTATACATAGGTATATCAGTATAATTAAGCCTACTAGAAACACTTTTCCAGTGAAGTTATTTTTTATTTTTTTAATTTGATAATAATAGCGTTTATAATTTTATTTTCTATACTTACAATTCTCATATAGCAGAAAAATAAATGATCCTGTATTAGATGAATGATTTGGGGAACAGTCACCATGTTTAAAATGAATCAGCTGACTCGAAAACATATATTTTGGAAATTTTGAAAAAACAGTTTAATTGTACCAATTGTTAAGATTCTTTAAAAAGCCCTTACGATAATGGCACGAATTGAAATTTTTAGGAAGATTGTGAACGAATAGAAAACAACTTACATACGGAGACGTTTTGGTCCCTTTTTGAGAAACTGGTTTTATGCAAAAATTACCAAGTATTACCAATAAATCTTACCAAAGGAACGAAATAGACTCATTTTACAAGCAAATTGGTGCTAATTATCTTAAAATTTCAAGTTTTTCAATTTATTTTTTAAGATGCAGTTGCAGAGGTGCCTTTTGTTACCAGTGGTTCACATCCAATGTTTTAGGATATTGGGAATCCAAACCAGGTACAAATTTATATTTATTTTTCTTTTCACTGCTAAGTAAAGTAATTTAGTAGTATTTGTGATTAAATTTATTGCACAAAAAAAAAAAGATTTTTTTAAAAAATTTAAATCTTTTTCAATGAAGAGGACAACAATTCTCTTTTGTCACACGGAAAAGTCTAAACATTTCAGAGAAGCAATTTTTAAAATATTTACTTCAATATAATGTGATAATATTTTTGTTATAATTAGTGTAATAATCACATACTATAATTCATAAAGTGAAAATATATTAGTATTACCTATATGAAAATGTCAATGAAAAAGAGGAAAACTCCCATTTTGATAATGCTCATACAAGGGTTAGGACACTTACAGTATTTCTACGAGTATCCCATCCGTAACTGGTTCATCTCCAAACATATCAAGAGTAAACTGAAATAAAGAATGGGAGCGACAAGGAAAGTTTAAATATATTAATTAATATATCTTACCAAAGTTTAATTTTAGACTCCGTGATGTGAAATTGTGCTCGAACTTAGTGATAATTAGTTAATTTTGTTTTATGTTTCTATACTTATTATATTGTCTTATTAGCTTTTAAGTGTGCGTGTGTTTATTTATCGAATGTTCTCATTTATTATTTATTTTAAGTGAAGTTTTAACAATAACAAAGTTTGCTGCTCCAAGTAAAGTAAGTGTTTCGTTTTAATTTTTTTTTCCGATTTTAACTTTTAGTTTTTAGTTAATTAGTTGCAGGTTATTGCTATTTTATGTTATTTTTTGCTTTTATTTTGATAAAGTCAGTTAGTTTGTGGTATACTGCTAGTTTGTTTTATCGTACTTTTTCTTAGTTTTATCGATTCCTACAAATTTATTTACTTTTTCGTTTTTAAACGGGTTTAAAATTTTTTTTGGGGGTGATTATTTAATTTTTTTT
>SEYY01021108.1:2500-15000 GCA_009176605.1 Armadillidium nasatum
AAGCTAGAGTTGATATTTTTGCAAAAATGCCAGAAAGGGCGTGAGGAAGAGGAATCGCAAAAATTATTGCATTTTAAAATATATATAATATATATATATATATATATATATATATATATATATATATATATATATAATATATATATATATATATATATAATATATATATATTATATAATATATATATACAATAATATATAATAAAAAAAAAAAAAAAAAAAAAAAAAAAAAAAAAAAAAAAAAAAAAAAAAAAAAAAAAAAAAAAAAAAAAAAAAAAAAAAAAAAAAAAAAAAAAAAAAAAAAAAAAAAAAAAAATGTTTTTTTTTTTTTTTTTTTTTTTTTTTTTTTTTTTTTTTTTATTTATAATTTTTTTGTTAAAATTTGTCCATTATTTTTAATATTTATTGTTTCTTTTTTTAAAGAGTTTAGCACGAGGTATATATATATATTATATATAATATATATTATATATATATATATATATATATATATATATATATATATATATTATATATATATATATATATATATATATATATAATATATATATATATATAATAGTGACAGGACTTCTATTCTTGAGGGGAATTTAATAATAGCTAAAAATAACCAAAATAAATCTAAACATAATTTATTATTACTCATTATCATGAGGCTATGAGCATAATAAAGAATATAATAATAAAATTACGACATATATATAAAATTTAAATAAAATATATAAATACATAAAATTTAAAAAAATGAATAAATGGATGAAAATTATTATATAATAAATAAAAATAAAAAATTAAATATTCTACTTACTATCAAAATATTTTCTGAATGTTTTAATTCAAATTTGGAGCGTGGTGTCAAATTATAAATAATTTTTTAAGGAATGAGGTCAGGTTCACATTCTGAGTCCAAAATGATAAAACTTGAATCCTGTATAGAATGATCCTTTTGAAGAGAATGAGAGTTAATGACTGAATATATAGGATGGTGCAAATGTTTCAAAGTTCTATAAGAGGTATACCTTTATGCCCAGCAATACGAACAGAAAGACTTCGTGTAGTCTTTCCTATGTATAGGTGGCATCACAGTCACCGCACTTGTATTTGTATATCACTGATGAGCATAAAGATAAGTCAAGTTTTTCTTCAACTTTTAAAGAACTTTCCAATTTTATTTTCATTCGAGAACACTGAATTTGAATTTGAACTAATTACTAAAGGTAATTTTGTTTTTAAGATGCATTTAATTCTGCGTTCAATTTCACAGCTCATTACCTTAAAAGGTAATCTCATATACAGTGTATCTTTTGGTACTGTTAATACAATAGAGGATTTCTGAAGTTTTAAATTAAATTGATTCCTAAAAATCAATTTACGAATCCTGGGAATCCTTTCTTTAGAAATAGCGTTTTAAGGAAGTCCAATTCATACGAGAAACTAATGTATGTAGATTAGATCTTGTATGCTCTATCGAAAAGTGTTTTAAATTGATATTATTTACACGTATAGGATAAAAGAATTGAATCTAGTATTTAATCTGTAAATGTGGGTTTCCTATAAACGATGGTTTGAAATTTTATATTACGAAATGCGAAAGAGTTTTCTTCAACACCCACTGTGAATTTGATATTTGAATGTTTAAAAGTAATATATTGTAAAAACATCAATTTTATTTCTGGATTTAAAAACATTAAGCTAAATAGATTCAAATAGCATTGAAAATGTTACTTAGAGTAGGTCCCAAAGGACTACCTATAGCAACACATCATCCGCTTATAAAATTTTCCATTAAAAAAAAATAATTTTTTTGTCGCGATGTATAGTAAATCGTCAAAACTAGTTTTATTCCAGATTCAGACAATTAAAAGTGGAAGCATTTGGCAAATAATGAATTAAGTACGTTGTCCAATATTTCTCTCAAACGTACGTTTGTAAACAAATTTTCAACGTTGAAACTTACCATAATATATTTATTAGCTTTCTGAAAATTTAAGATTTCTGTGACGAAAGAGAATGTATTTTTAATTGTATAGTCATTTTTCGTTAGCTCATCTAAAAATCGAAATAAAAATTTTTTTGAGGGATTGTAATTTACTGTTCCAATAGCAAATAAAATTGGAAATAAAATTTACGAAGTTTTGGAAATCCATTAATTTCAACATCAATTATTTTACAACTTTTCAATTTTCTATAAGCAATCTATTAAATTTATCTTCTACAGAACGAATAAGTTTTAAACAATTCCCTATTAAGATTTCAAATTTAGTATTATCAGAGAATATATATTTACCACTTTATACTGACATAGTCCTATTTATCAAGAATAACACCACCCCACCTTTGTCAGGCCTAGTTATTATCATATCATTCTTTAGTGAAAGTTCCTTTAGGTCGTCAAAATCAGTTTTAGATGAAATATCTCCAAACTTTCTATGGTTAAAATTCTAAAATGAAAAAAGTCAAATTTTTAATATCGTTTTAAAAATTCACTTTCCTTTTTCTTCGGTAAACCTATATAACGAAAATCCTATAATATATAATATATATATATATATATATATATATATATATATATATATATATTATATATATATATATATATATATATATATATATATATATATATATATATATATATATATATATATATATATTATATATATATATATATATATATATATATATATATATATCCTGAAAAAAAAGAAAGTGAAGCTACAAAATAAAAAGATTTCATACCTTTCCATATAATTTTAAGCCTAATACGTTAATAACTTAATACTAGATTTCCACAACAATGAGAAGCAATACCGGAAGAAATATACGTTAATAATACAAACAAAAATAAGTATATATATTTTCATTGAAGGAAAACAAAAACAACACTTTTTAAAAAAATCACACACACAAACACCTGCATTAACATTATTCCATAATAATAATAATATAATAATAATAATAATAATAATAATAATAATAATAATAATAATAAAAGAAGAAGAACATATTTACAAATTTTATGAGGAAAATCTGTTTTAATTTGAATAAATAGATAAATATATACGGATAATAGAATGATCTTTATAATATTGCAAAGTTATGTAATGTTCATATACATATATAATACTAATTAATTTAATTAATTTATATTTATTTTAATATATATATATATATATATATATATATATATATATATATATATATATATATATATATATATATATATATATATATATATATATATATATATATATATATATATATATATATATTATATATATATATATATATATACCGATACTATATATATATATATATATATATATACTATATATATATTATATATATATATATATTATATATATATATATATATATATATATATATATATATATATATATTCATATTATATATATTATAATGTATGTATGTGATATTTTCTTTCATCTTTAAACTTTGGAAAAGTATCGTACTTCTATTTTATTCTCAGAATTTTGAAAAATATATTGTTAACTAAAATACTTTTCCTTTTTACCACAAACAAACAAAAAAAACAAAAAAACTTCGCTGTTCTTATTCCTCCAACTTCCTGTCACTTTAAATAAACTGTCAATTTTCTCTCTTTCTGTCAATTTTCTCTCTTTCCATCTTGTTTCTTCCGACGACTACAAGATTGTCTTAAATTTCAAATGTGTTCGGAATCTTCGTCTTTAAATTCCATTTTAGAATATTCCCGGTGTTATTCTCCCTCTTCCTACATCTCCTAACTAATTTATTCTGAACATACAAATTTCTAATAATTGACTGTATTAAAATCTATTCAAGTTTAATGCTTAGATGATGCGAGATCCTGATATCACCCATCCTACAGTTCTCAAAAAGTATGGTTCTAAGCTTACACACTGCTTTTACCATCCATGGTTACCAGACAATCTTTCCGTCCTGTCATTTTTACCTCAGATCGACAATGTACCTTTCGTATAAAGGACAATCGACAACGTGTGATCTTTCCCTTCATTCTGTAACTCTTGATCCTTCGCCCTTCAGTATTTCGAATCTTTCCTGAAGAAGTAGACATTTCAAAGAGGTTTTCTGAAGAATCAGAAACAAAGTTTGAATTTCTAAGTTTCGCTCTGTCAGCATCTATCCCTCGATCTCTCTTTATTTCCGGAAGACTCTTTAAAACAGTTATTGTTGACGACCACTATTCAATTCATCTTTACAATGTATCTCGTACTCACTCTATTCTCCATCAACAAACCTACCGTATCTGTTTCTCTTCAATTATTAAATTCTTGTGCCGAAGCTTCGGAAAAAGAATCTTTACACAACTGCAATATAGCTGAAGGTTAAGGTCGGTTTCCTCTGGAGCAACTAACCTTTTTTTTCTTGTAATTCTAACTAAAGCAAAAGAAAACATAGTTGTCATCAATACCTCAAACACTCGATTCTTTCATCTGTCTGTATGACGTAATCTTTCAGCCCAACTATATCACCTTCCTCAAAAACACACAAACCAACCTAACTCTGCTTAATTATAGATAATATCCGTAATCTTTTAATCAAATTTCATGTTGCTTCTCTCTAAACAAGCTTCTCAACATGCTAGATGTTCTCCTTCGCGATGCTCCTAAGCCCCTAGATACTCGTACTGTCTGTATGGTGAATGGTCGTGCAATCCTTTCGTTGTAGTTCGTCCCACCACGTATCTTAGGTAGTTCAACTCTTATTCTTTTTCTTGAAAAGGCGTATACAGGGAACATGTCGACCTTTAGCTTACGAATTTTCCAAACTTTAATAGATAATGATGTAGGTCTTTGTTCGCTTTCCATCAGGTTATTTATATATATATATATATATATATATATATATATATATATATATATATATATATATATATATATATATATATATATATATATATATATATATATATATTATATATTATATATATGTATATGTGTGTGTGTGTGTGTGTGTGTGTGTGTGTGTGTGTACGCGCGTGTGCGTAATAGTGTCTTAAAGTGACAAAAAGGAAAACAGGAAAGACTACGTTTAAGGAAAATACAAATTTTTATCATTTGATTTCATAAGCAAATCTTACACAATAAAAAAAAAAAAAAAAAATAAAAAAAAATTTTATTTATTTTTTAACTTTTACAGTATATATCAGATTTATTATGACTTCAAATTTTAGCTTCACACCACTCCAAATAAAATTCTGGCCATCATATATATATATATATATATATATATATATATATATATATATATATATATATATATATATATATATATATATATATATATATATATATATATATATATATATATATATATATATATATATATATTGCAGTATGAGAATTACAGACCATTTTGAAAGTTTTAAATTTATTTTTATTATTATTATTATTATATTATTATATATTATTATTATTATTATTATTATTATTTACACGCCAACGCAAACAATACGGAAGAAGCAATTATTACCTATGCAAACAATAGGCAACATATACGGTATATATATATATATATATATATATATATATATATATATATATATATATATATATATATATATATATATATATATATATATATATATATATATATATATATATTATATATAATATGCATGGTTCAATTCGCACATGAATATTAATGCAAAAAGCCATAATTTTGTGAATACAATGTCAAACATAAAAAAAATTTTCGAAAGTTGCAATTTTCGCATAAAAGAAAGAACTCCTCCCATATATATATATATATATATATATATATATATATATATATATATATATATATATATATATAATATATATATATATATAATATATATATATATATATATATATATATATATATATATATATACGCGTTCGCTCTCTCTCTCTCTCTCTCTCCTTTTAAGAAAGATAAACAGATTTCGAATTTTTTTAAACTATGTGGCTTGCAGTCAAACCATTCACAATTAAAAAAAGTATTCAAGTTCATAATAAAAAACAATTAAAAACGCTCGTCGGAAATATATATTATATATATAAATATATATATTATATATATATATATATATATATATATATTATATATATATATATATATATAATATATATATATATATATATATATATATATATAATATATATATATATATATATATATATATATTATATATTATTATATATATATATTATATATATATATATATATATATATATATATATATATATATAAATATATAAGCTTTTAAATAAGCCCTCACACATTATCCAACTTCCTTTCTAATAAAATGTCACGTGACTCCCCACGTATTTGCTAAGGGTGGTGGGAGAAGGGGGGGGGTTCAAGTACTGCAATTCTATTTTAAAAGTTATTTGACGAGAATTTTCATATTTTATTCAAATTTACACTTTGATCCGATATATATAATAATATATATATATATATATATATATATATATATATATATATATATATATATATATATATATATATATATATATATATATATATATATATATATATATATATATATATATATATATATTATTATATGCGTGTGCGTGCGTGTGTGCGAATAAATTAAAACCCAAGTAAATCTCTTTTTTACGATCGAGATGGTATAAATAAAGTGTTCAATTTCTTCTCTTATTCATGACTTATTAAAATTAACTACTTATTTTTTTTTCCCCAACAATCAGCCTTAAAAGTGTCAATATACCAAAAAAAATAAAATAAAAATGGATAAATCCAATCCCCCACACCCACAGCCCCCCCCCCAAAACATCGCTCAGTTTTAACCTTCCCCCCAAAAGTTCAAAAGTTTTGACCCTAGCCTAAATTGATTCTTTTATTTAATTTGTAACAGCAGCAAGATTAAAATTTAACGAAGTAGTAGTTAAATCTTGTGAACCATAAAAAAAGATTATTTTAAAAAAAACTACTTAAAAAACAGGTAACTTTAAAAAAAATTAAAAATAAATAAAAATTAAAAAAATTAAAATATAAAAATATTATATATAAATATAATATAATATTATTATATATATATATATATATTATATATATAATATATATATATATATATATATATATATATATATATATATATATATGCTATGCCAAGAAGTGATTCAACAACCCAAGATATACCCCATGACAGCATTTGTACAAGTGTGTATACATGCGGGTAAAGCGTGTACAAAAAGGCCTGATGGCCTTGCCTCTCCAAAAAAGGCTGCCTTGGCGACCTTACAAAAGTGCCCGAATGATCTTCCTCAAAAGAACAGGGCTCTGCTACATCAAACGGCGAATCCACCTGGAAACACCTGTTTTAATGGAATGAACTTTCAATGATGCCCTTTCAGTCACAAAAGTATATAAATATATACACATAAAAAAAAGTTCCTTCCCATTTGACACCAGAGTCAGGATTTATTTTTTTTTTTTTCAACAACAAGAGATCTTTACACCCTATGCCATAATTCCTCTAAACAAGAGAAAGTGTGTGTGTGTGTGTATATGTGCGCACGCGAGTATTACTTATTACATATTATGCGTAATTTTTTAACGGTAAACTAAGAGACGGGAAATGATTTTTACAAATTAACATTAATAGAAATTTTAAAAGAAACAAACTTACAAACTATTTTAATAACGATTATTAATAAATAAAATAAACTTATTAATTATGTCAATAAAATAATTAAAAAATAACAAAAAAAAAAAAAAAAAAAAAAATATTAATATATATATATATATATATATATATATATATATATATATATATATATATATATATATATATATATATATATATATATATATATATATATATATATATATATATATATATATATATATATATATATATATATATTGTGTTAAGATACTTCTGCAGTCGACACCACCTTGCCGACATACGAGATATGGTTAATAATAATAATAATAATAATAATATAATATAATAATAATAATAATAATATAATAATAATAATAATAATAATAATAATATATATATATATATATATATATATATATATATATATATATATATATATATATATATATATATATATATATATATATATATATATATATATATATATAATATATATATATATATATATATATATATATATATATGGTGCCAATGACACAGGGTAAAGAAATTCCTAAAACCCCCAAAAATCAACATCCATTTAATGCGGGGGAAGGGTCATAAAGGGAGAGGAAAAGTAGTCATGAGGGGTTGGAGAGCGTGTGAGAGGTGCCCAAACTCTCGTTTTTGAAAGAAAAAAAAATTCTTCCCGGCTACCCCCCCCCCCCTCAGATCATTACATATTACTGACTCATTCCCCTGCCTTTCACAGTACTTCCTATAAATAAAATAATAATAATAATAATAATAATAATAATAATAATAATAATAATACCGGTACACCTATGAAAAAAAAAAAAATAGTGAAAAGGAAATATGAAAATGGGAGGTTACAATGAGAAGGTTGGGGTTTGGGGGGTTGGAGGGGTGGAATGACGGTCCGACGTAGTGGCGTCAAAAAGACGCGGCCAGCGCCACCTTTGAGCGATGACGTCACACTAATATGAATTAGTGACGCCAATTCTTACAAGAAGTCTATTTTATTATAAACGAAAAAAAAATTTTTTTTTTTATTATTTCTCTATACGCCTTTCAAGTAAAACTTAATAACGCCATTAACAAATACCTTAATAATAATATATATATATATATATATATATATATATATATATATATATATATATATATATATATATATATATATATATATATATATATATATATATATATATATATATATATATATATATATATATATATATATATATATATATATATATATATATATGTGTGTGTGTGTGTGTGTGTGTGTGTGTGTGTGTGTGTGTGTGTTGTGTACGTGTGTGCGTGCGTATGCGTGTGTAGGTTCTTGTTTCTTTGTACGTAATTTAGCCTAGGCCCTCTTTGTACGTAATTAGCCTAGGCCCTACGGTAACAATACAATTACAAAAAAAAGTGCTTCTGTTATTGCAAAACTGATAGCTTCTAAAAAGGAAGAAATTGCAAAAGGGAAGAAAGAATACGACTTGCAGTGATAACAATGATGAGTCATTATAATGCTATCTACCCTCTCTACCCCCCTTGGACGCTTCCCTTTCCTAAAGAGGGGAAAAGGGGGAAACTTGGGAGAAAACGAGAGGGTGGGTATCGTAGACGGAGGGGAAAATATATTAGAAAACCGAGGGATACTAATTTGTTTTTAGCCATATGGCATTCTTATATTTTATATATATATATATATATATATATATATATATATATATATATATATATATATATATATATATATATATATATATATATATATATATATATATATATATATATATATATATATATATATATATATATATTTACGCTATACATAAAAAAACACGGCTGTCGAGCCCATAATAATTAATTTTCAGGCTCCCACTGTATTTTAAAATTGTCTAACTTCGACTTATTTCATTCATTAGGTTAAAAAATAAATAAATAAATAAATAATTCCTTATTCGTTCCACTATAACAGCTTTTTTGCTTTCAATTTCTGCTCTGACATAAAAAAAAATTTTGAGCTCCACCATAAAAAAAAAATTTTTTTTTCTCTCTAATTTCTGCTCTACCAAAAAACAATTTTTTTGGGGCTTCACAAAAAAAAATTTGTTTTGGTCCGGCTCCACTTAAATCCTTTGTGGTTCCGCAGACCTCCATTAAACTATTCAATGTTTAAGACCTACAACGCCAGAAGGAACTAAACCAATGGAGAAAAAGAGTGAATAGAAAGAGGGGTCGTGAAATTACAGTGGAAAAAAAAAAAAAATTTGCATGGAGCTGTACCGGATCGCTTAAATTTTTGGTTACAACGGAGCCGGAGAGTGCAATTTTTAAAGGGTGGAGTCAAAGTCATGTAATTTTAAAATGGAGCTGGAGTAAAAAAAAAAAAATTAAAAGCTCCGTGACCCTAGAAGGAAGTATATTTTATATTTATGAAGTAAATTTATATTTAAATATTCGAATTATAGAGACACATGAAAATACAGATATACAACTCTGAGATACTTTTAAAAATACACGACGTTGCATCTCTAGGATCTATCTATCTATCTATCTATCTATCTATATATATATATATATATATATATATATATATATATATATATATATATATATATATATTATATATATAGAGATAGAGAGATATAGATAGAGAGAGAGAGATAGAGAGAGAGAGAGAGAGAGAGAGAGAGAGAGAGAGAGAGAGAGAGAGAGAGAGAGAGAGAGAGAGAGAGAGAGAGAGAGAGAGAGCTGGTTAATTTTTTTTTTTTTACAGAACGCCACCACTCACGGGCAGAGCCCTTTTCAAGGAGGGGGCACAATTAATATACAAACGTTTAAGACTAGGACCCCACAACGACAAAATACGTTCACATAAAAATCTTGCACCTAACGCACACACAAAAAAACACACACACACACACACACACACATTATTGGTTATTCAATTTATTACTTTCTGTTTCTGATTTACCAACAACTTTAAATCAACAAAGTTTACAAATGAAAAACATTTCATTTACTTTAAATTTAAAGTTTCTTAAAAATTTGCAAGTATAAAGGTGAATATACCAAATCGTCGACAGGGAAAATGGTCGACAGGTTAAATTGTCGACGCGCCTGTAACAAAATTTTGCCTCTCGTCGAGATATGGGTATAGCTCCAATATTAAAGGGGGGGGTCTCAGTCGGGTACCACATTTCTGGGGCTAAAAAGAAACAAGACATGAATGACGGGAAATAGACCAAATCGTCGACTGGACATATTGAAGAACGAGTAAAGTAATCTAAATCGTCGACACACCATTAACAAAATTCAATCTCTTGTCCAAAACGTCGACAACTTTTCTTTAAAAAAGTAAAATTGTAGACATTTTTTTTCCAACTCGACAAATATATTTTAAAAGTCATTTCAGGGTGATACCAATAAATAATTCAATAAAACGTCTACAAAAACTCACCATCAGAAGATCATCAATACGATTTAGATAAATAAATAGATAAAGATAGATAGATAGATAGAGAGTAGATAGACATATAGATCGAGAGAAATTTAGTATCAAATAAATACTCTCTAATAGTCTTAAATTATAAATGGCAAGTTCAAAATCACAAGGCTAAGTTTTGGTTAAAATGTTAAAAAAAGAAATATATATATAATATATATATATATATATATATATATATATATATATATTATATATATATATATATATATATATATATATATATATATATATATATATATATATATATATATATATATTGTGTGTGTGTGTGTCTGCCAGAAATTTTGACAACTGTCACTTTGAGTTTCTGTAAGTAGCCAAGAGTGCTTGAAATTTATATCCGCTTTACATATTTCTTTTTAATATTTTTTTTTATTCACAAGCGACCTTGAGTTGCAGAGGTCTGGCCATTCCAACCTGTAAATGCTCTTGTCTGAAGAAACACTGCCCCAAGCGAATTAACTCTTTCAACAATGGGGATAGGCCACAACTGTGTTCTTTGAACTTTATATATATATATATATATATATATATATATATATATATATATATATATATATATATATATATATATATATATATATATATATATATATATATATATATATATAAATAGTAATATAGTGAGAGAGAGAGGAGGAGAGAGAGAGAGAGAGAGAGAGAGAGAGAGAAGAGAGAAAGACAGAGAGAGAGAGAGAGAGAGAGAGAGAGAGAGAGAGATACATACAGTGAATGAATGTCAGTCAAACCTCTCTACAAAATATATTGAATAACACCTGAGAGCAAACGTCAAAATCGATCTTCAGTAAAGAAGTGCCCAACTTCAGAGATCATCACTCCCATATAAAAAATATTTAAATGGTAAGTACTTTAAGAGTGTTGAAATCACTACATTCTAAGTTATATATATATATATATATATATATATATATATATATATATATATATATATATATATATATATATATATATATATATATATATATATATATATATATATATATATATATCAGAAATTTTCATTTCTAGTTCAATAAGAAAAAGGAAAAAAATTGAGAAATGAAATTTCAGTTTTCCCCTCATTTCCCTACCCCATTTTCTCCCTCTCGACGAAGTTTCAAATTTCAATGACCCCTGCCAACAGGAGGGGAAGGTAGGGTTGGGGACGGTCACATTTGAACATTAAAATTGTCCACTCTTACTTCGAAGTTTTTCATAACCTCCATCCCCATCCCCAAATCTCCAATATCCACATCATAAACCTACCAAACTTTTTTTTTTTTTTTTTTTTTTTTTTTTTACTGCCTTCCTTATTAAAATGTTCAGACTTTACCAGTCTTCAAGATCACTCATT
>SEYY01021108.1:45000-62500 GCA_009176605.1 Armadillidium nasatum
TATATATATATATATATATATATATATATATATATATATATATATATATAGGGCGATGTCGTTTCACATTTGAAATAGGATTTTAAAAGGTTAATTGACTTCTTTTGACTCTCGTCAAGGACAGAAGTGAATCCAGCCCCAATAGGGGGGGAGAAGGGGGATGGGGAAGGGGAGGTAGATTGACGAATGGAGGTGTAGAGAGGGTCAAGTCCGTTACGTTGCTATTGTTAAAACTCGTGTTCGAACTTGTGGTCAATCTTGGCATCTTTCTTTTGATCTAAAAATGAGCTGTGAATATATATATATATATATATATATATATATATATATATATATATATATATATATATATATATATATATATATATATATATATATATATATATATATATATATATATATATATATATATATATATATATATATATATATATATATATATATATATATATATATATATATATATATATATAGTGTGTGTGTGTGTGTGTGTGAATATATATATATATATATATATATATATATATATATATATATATATATATATATATATATATATATATATATATATATATATATATATATATATATATATATATATATATATATATATATATATATAGCTAGTCTACTGAGGTATCATTGTTCTACAAGACTGCTGCGTTGCATTGAAAAGAATAAAATTCCATAAAATGTAGAAAAGAAGAATAAAATTTTTCTAATTCTTTTTAACGCACCATGAGTCTAATTCATAGAAATAAAATATTTTAAATAAGGAATGATAATAAAAAGAGTTTAATATCTAAATTTACAGGGATTCACGATTATTAGTGATGAAGCATGAAAAACTTTTCTGATAGTTACAATGACCGACAATGACCTAAGGTCAGAATCGCATAAAAACAGGTGGTCATAAGTATTTGATTTCAAATACCAGATTTAATATAGTACTTTCATTTCTTTTTATAATCATAATATCATAATTTGTTATAGTAGGAAATAAACTTTACAACTTCCTTATCCAATTTTATTTTCAATATGGCTAACTTAATACAAGTTTTTTCCTATCTTAGACTACCTAGCTAGATACTAATGCTTCGCTATGTTGTTAGATAAGTTTTATATAGTTTCGGTACTGGACATCAAGGCAAGCTATGAGGATTCATAGATGGTGTGAAGCTTGTTCAAACAGTCTAATGAATAACTTGGTAAAATGAGAGCCCATATGCAATAAAATTAACTGCATAGATTTTTTTTCCACAGTTATAGACAGTTTCAATAAAAATTGCCTGTCTTGTACAGCGATAGTTTTTAATGCCCTCAACCACAGACACCCAATTACGCTGACGATGATAATTTTATCTACATTTTTATCGATTTAAATTCTGTTTTTTTAGGATTTTAAATGGAATTTATCAATAATTTAAATTCAGAAGTTTCAAAGTTTATTACATTAAGGAAATATATTTCTTAGGGCAAGGAAGGTTCCTTAGATGACCCCTGTATTCATTTATTGAAGTGTCCTTTGAAAGAGAATAAATAGTCTTTTATTAAATAAAAATAGATAAATTAAATGAAAATAAATAAATTAAATGAAAATAGATAAATTTGCTTTCTCAAAATTCATTACATTTTCATGTTTTTAAATTAAATAATATGGATTAATTCCAATTTTTGATTTTCGGAAATTGTTTAAAAATAAAAGTATAAAAATTAAATGAAATAGGTAAATTTGCTTTCTAACATATAAATTTTAGTGTTTTTAATTAATATAATATGAATTTATTACAATTTTTTTCATTCCGTTATTTTTTAAAATCATGAAAATTTAAATAAAATAGCTAAATTTTTATTTTTATTTATTTTCTTTTTATGCAATCGTCAAGAGAAAAGTTTGAAAAATATCTCAGAACCTCTTCAAACAATTAACCGTTTTAATTGATACGAAAATTTATTAAATTATTATTTGTTTAGGTTTTTTTTTTTTTTTTTTTTTGGAAGACAAACAAAAGAGAATAAATGAAAACTAGACAGGAAAACCACTGCATGGACTTCCACAGGAAAAAATCTAATTAAAATATATATATATATATATATATATATATATATATATATATATATATATATATATATATATATATATATATATATATATATATATATATATATATATATATATATATATATATATATATATATATATATATATATATATATATATATATATATATAATATAAATAAATGCTGAAAAAAAAAAAAAAATTTATATTTTTAGATTTTTATTTATTCAAAAAATTTCTTTCATTCCTTATTTAACTTTAAGAAAATAAAAATTATTATCAAAATTCGCTAATATAAAAAAAAAAAAGTTTAGAAATCCTTGTTTGTTAATTGCAATTTTAATTATTTTTTTAGTCGTAAAATTTTATAAGAATTTTTTTTTCAAACTCAAAAAAATTTCTGCCTAAATAAGAAGAAAGAAAGACATACAGAGGGACAGAATGAAGAGAGAGAGAGAGAGAGAGAGAGAGAGAGAGAGAGAGAGAGAGAGAGAGAGAGAGAGAGAGAGAGAGAGAGAGAGAGAGATTTTTTTTTTATATTTAATTTTTAGATCATTTTATCTTAAAACAAAATTTAAATTTAAAAAAGAAATATATATATATATATATATATATATATATATATATATATATATATATATATATATATATATATATATATATATATATATATATATATATATATATATATATATATATATATATATATATATATATATATATATATATATATATATATATATATATATATGTGTGTGTGCGTGTGTGTGCGTGTGTGTGTGTGAAAGAGACGAGAGAGAGAGAGAGGATTTATGAATGATTTCTCTTTAAAGAAAAAATAATAATAAAAAAAAACTTTTAGCTTTTAAAATGCTTCAAATATCGAGAAAATAAAAAAAAAAAAAAAAAAAAAAAAAAAGAAAAAGAAAAAGAAAGAAGAAAAATTTATGACGTATTAAAACCTCTTTTTTAACAACTGACGAAACACTGAAGGAGAAAGTGAAAATTCTTCGACTTCGAAACTTAGTAATAAAAATATATTTGAAAAAAAAAAGTCTGCGGAATTCTTCTGTACATTTTGGAATATAATCAGTGATGGGCGAATCCGGCAACTTCCGAATCCTAATCCGGAAACTTTCGAATCCGAATCCGGAAACTTTCGAATCCGAATCCGGCCACTTTCGAATCTGAATCCGGTAAGTTTTGAATCCGAATCCGGCCACTTTCGAATCCGAATCCGGTAATTTTTGAATCCGAATCCGAATGGCAACTTCCGAATCCGAATCCGGTCACTTTCTAATCTGAATCCGGTAATTTTTGAATCCGAATCCGAATCCGGCCACTTTCGAATATGAATCCTGTAAGTTTTGAATCCGTATCCGAATCCACAAGTTTTGGAATTCTAGAATCCGAATCCATGAAAAAATCTTCGAATCCGGATTCGGATTCGCTCATCACTGGAATATATATATATATATATATATATATATATATATATATATATATATATATATATATATATATATATATATATATATATATATATATATATATATATATATATATATATATATATATATATATATATATATATATATATATATATATATATATATATATATATATATATATATATATTATTATATATATATATAAATTGCAGATTGCTCCTTACCCAGGAGCACCCAGCAAAATGCCATAGTAGCCCCAGTAGTGGTTCCAAGCACCCTCCTATGGATTATAATAGGTACCGAGTTGCTACAGTGATTCGAAGCAGAAGAGCTTCAAAACCGTTTTACTGTGTATTTTTTATGTTGTAAGGCAAGGTGGCTCATTGGTAGAGACTTCTGTATATT
The DNA here is from genome assembly GCA_009176605.1 of Armadillidium nasatum. NCBI lineage: Eukaryota > Metazoa > Arthropoda > Malacostraca > Isopoda > Armadillidiidae > Armadillidium > Armadillidium nasatum. The sequence goes on from SEYY01021108.1 coordinate 48,918, forward strand.
GTCTAACTGCGAAGCTGTTGGCAAAGGTTCGAGTCCTGGCGTGCGGAAACTTTTCTCTGTCATATATTGTTAATTTCGTCACATCTGTTGCTGTGACAATTTTTAACGTTTATTGACTTTGGTTGCTCCTGTAGCCCAGAAGCACCCAGCAGAATACCATAGTAGCCCCAGTAGAGGTTTCAAGCACCCTCCTACGGATTATATATATATATATATATATATATATATATATATATATATATATATATATATATATATATATATTATATATATTATATATATAATATATTTCGAGGTAGGAAGTTATGGTTGTTCGATTGCGAACATTAAATATTTTAGTGTTGAATATTATATTAACTTTCAGTTGTCGATTCGTTGAACAGGGGCAAAAATTTCCATTCTTTCAGTCGTTCGCTACTCATTCTTGCTTGTGGTTACGTCATTTCTGAAGGTTTTTTTCAATAAGTCATTAGAAATATATATAATAAACATTAACCTAATTAGTAAGAGAGTTAGGCTTTAATTTACGATATATTAAAAAGATATTTTACCGCCATCATGTGTAGAAAATGTTGTGGTGGATATGGACGTAAATGTGTAAGTATGATTAAAATTTAATAATTAATTAGGTTAATAACTCGTATGTTTTGCTTGGAATTGGAGTATAGTTAATTTCTGATGTTAGTTTCAGTTTTTTTTAATTTAAAGAAAAAAATAATAATTTTATGAAATTTAAGGTATATTTTAATAATGTAAGTAGTATAATAAGTAAATAATAAGTAGAATAATAGATAAAACGCCATCTATCGTGGCACAAACGGTGGGGTGATTAATTCACACGCTTGAGGGCGCCGGTTCGATTCCTCTTGAAAATTCTAGGCATATACTACCTAGAAAAGTACCTCTCCTCCAATAGGGTAATGCCCGTGAGTGTGAACTTTTTAATTTAAAAAAAAAAAAAAATAGAAGAAGAAAAAAAAAATTTCCTGTTTAGACTAAATAAGTATCGAAGCTTTGTAACATTTGCATGTCATTCGTCCACAAAATCGATTGATTTTTGCTTAAGTAAAATACTTATTAGTGAAATGCTATCTACTTCGTGTTCCCTTTTTTTTACGTTTAAATGGAACAAAATACACTTACCAATTTAATAAAAAAAAAAATTAATTTCTTTTACATTATTAAAGGGACATAAAAAATTAACATTCGTTCCATTCATTTCTTTTAATATTAAATGAATGTAAAAAATATTGCATGACGAATAAAATATTTATGAGTCTGTTGTAGTTACAATAATGCAAAAAAAAAAAAAAAAAAAAAAAAAAAAAAAAAAAAAAAAAAAAAAAAAATCGTAAAGTGTTGCATATATATATTAATGTATGAACATAATATGTTCTTTGAAGTTAATTAATATAAGACTTTAAAAATTTTATGAAACATATCGGTCACTACACAGTAACGAAGAACCAAAAGCATACCAAACTTTTATTTGTATAAGTCACTTCGACCATTTACTTTGTTTACTATAGCCTCGAATTAATATGGATTAATATGGATTACCAATCTTCATGATTAAAAGGGTTCTGTTGTGACATGAATTTACATTAACGCGAATACAAAAATAGATTGAAATCATGCTTAGGAGATATAAAAGACATTATAAAATGAGTTTTTATTATATTTGCTACGCAGTATCTTTACGTAGTGTAAAGTGCGCACCACGATAATAAAATGTGTGAGTAATTTTTCCAATATTATTAAAGGAAAAATTTTTTTTTTTTAATTTACTTTTTTATTATTTTTTTTTTTTTTTTTTTTTTTTTTTTTTTTTTTTTTTTTTTTTTTTTTTTTTTTTTTATTTTAAATAAAATAATTGAAAATGAAAATAATAATAATAATAATAATATAATAGAAAAAGAATCCAAAGGAAAAGAAGAAGAAGAAAAAGAAGAAGAAAAAAAGAAGAAGAAAAAGAAAAAGAAAAAGAAAAGAAAAAGAAAAGAAGAAAAGAAGAAAGAAAGAAGAAGAAGAAGAAAAAGAAGAAAAAAAGAAAGAAGAAGAAGAAGAAGAAAAGAAGAAGAAGAAAGAAGAAGAAAAAGAAGAAGAAAAAGAAGAAAAAGAAAAAGAAGAAAAAGAAAAAGAAGAAAAAGAAAAAAAAGAAAAAGAAGAAAAAGAAAAGAAAAAAAAGAAAAAGAAGAAGAAGAAAAAGAAAAAGGAAAAGAAAAATATTAATCATATTGTCTTGGATTTTAAACCCAGTTCTGTATATTTTTATGCCACCGATTTCGAAAGAACCATTCCCCGTATTTTTTTAGTTCTAGCTTTTGAAATCCTACGTCATCACCTTCTTCATTACTCTTTTGAAATGTCCAGACACACCTCGTAGCAGCAAATCAGAGAAACACATTTTTAGAGATGTCTCTTTTCTTCTGCAATTCTTGTTTCAAAACTGAATGTTAATAAACATTTTTCGTACCTATATGTTCATGATTGGCAGAATGAAATTATATTATTTAATATATTATAAATTTAAAGCAACACGTATCATATAACTTGAGAAGAAGAGCTGATGGGAAAAAAATATCATTTTTTTTTCAATCAGGGACCTCAGTATACCAATAAACATGTCTAACATCTCAGTCAACACTATTTACAACAGCTGCTATATATATATATAGCAAGGCTATAAAGGAAATCAGAGAGGTCACAGAAAGAAGGATTGATTCCGAAAGAGGGAATTTTTAAAATCAAATCTTTGTGCCAGACTCTATCGAAGGCTTTCGATATGTCTAACGCCACAGCGAAAGGTTCACAGAAATGCCGAAAAGCTGAAGACCAACAATCAGAAAGAAAGATAGAAGATTTCCAGCAGAGCGTTCTTTACGAAAAACATACTGGTGATCAGAGATTAGATTAGGAGAATTAAGGTGTTTCCAAATTTTTTCCTGATAAGGATAGATCCGAAAACTTAAGAAAGAGCGTAGGTTAAAGAAATAGGACGATAGTTAGAGGGTTAAGAGGGTTAAGAGAGGTCCCCTTCTTCGACACAGGCTGAATGAGCTCACGTTTCCAGCAAGAAGGGAAAGTCAAAGTAGAGAGAGAGAGAGAGAGAGAGAGAGAGAGAGAGAGAGAGAGAGAGAGAGAGAGAGAGAGAGAGAGAGAGAGAGAGAGAGAGAGAGAGAGAGAGAGAGAGAGAGAGAGAGAGAGAGAGAGTGTGTGTGTGTGTGTGTGTGTGTGTGTGTGTGTGTGTGTGTGTGTGTGTGTGTGTGTGTGTGTGTGTGTGTGTGTGGTGAGTTTACCAAGGCAAGAAGCAAGCTCAGAAGCACAAGTTTTGAGAACCGCAGGAGGAATACCATCAGGACCGTACGCTTGCTTAGTGTTAAGCTCAGAGAGAGCAGAAATGACATCTTTAAGAAAAACACAATGTTTTACATAAATGAGTTGGAGGGAGTTGAAGGAGAAGGAATAGCTTAGGAATCGTATAAGGTAGAGTTATAGGCAAAAGCTTGAGCGAAGAGTTCAGCTTTAGAAGAAGGCAAAACGGCAGTTGTACCGTCAGAAGATACTAGAGGAGGGAAAGAGGAAGAAGCAAAGTTACTGTTGACATTTTTTGCAAAATTCAAGAAAAAGCGAGAGGAAGAAAAACCAGAAAGATTATTGCATTTACGACGGAGTAAAGAGTTTTTGGTGTCAAGAAGAATAGATTTTTCATGATTCCGGGATGAAATATAAGTTGAATGAGTTTCTGGGGTTTGAAGACTACAGTAATCCCTGAAGGTAGCATTCCTGCAGCAGATAGCACGAGAACAAGTAGAGTTAAACCAAGGTTTCTTAGGTTTAGTTGAAGGGAAAGAATGTGGAATATACGCCTCTATATCAGACTAAATTGCCTCGGTTATGCTCTCAGCACATTCCAATGGATCCCTCCCATAGAAGCAGTAAACATTCCATTTGAAATCAGGGAAGTACAACCACAGGTCAAACAGAAAAGAACAAGAAGAGACAGAACAATAAACGGAGATAAGAAGGTGATCGGATGAACCCAGAGGAGGAAAGAGTTAAACAATATAAAGAGCAGGATAAGAGGTTATGAAAAGATCAAATATGTTGAGTTCATTACTAAGACGGTCAGGGATAAGGGTAGGGAGTTGCACCAAAGTTTGATTTGTATTATTATTATTTAGTTTTCATTTCATTTATCCCTATCAATATTATTATTATTATTATTATTATTATTATTATTATTATTATTATTATTATTATTATTATTATTATTATTATTATTATTATTATTATTATTATTATTATTATTATTATTATTATTATTATTATTATTATATTATTATTATTATTATTATTATTATTATTATTATTATTATTATTATTATTATTATTATTGTTATTATTATTTAGTTTTCTAGCTACTTAGTTCGACTTATCATAACCTGAACGACCGATGTTGCCGTTTAACACAGGTCTAACCGATAGATGGAACCGTGCAGTGGGATACAGTAATACCATAGTATAAGTATTACTTAGTAAGACAAATATATAGGAATTTTGTTTGCAGCTTTTCATGACCTTGAAAAATGTTGAAGCTTTAGCTCCGCCTACTTTGATGCCAAAAGTATTATTTTCATCACTGATACATATGACGTATAAGTGACGTCATAAAACCTATTGCCTCTTATTAATTATTACTATATTATATATATACTATATATATATATATATATATATATATATATATATATATATATATATATATATATATATATATATATATATATATATTATATATATATATATATATATATATATATATATAATATATATATATATATATATATATATATATATATATATATATATATATATATATTATATATATATATATCGTATAATATATATATAGAAAATGGGAAATTCGAAACTTATAATCTGGTACAAAGTTATTAAATTTGGCAACACTGTCGTTGCCGTTTTTGTTTATTTAAAAATGGCAAAGAAACCTGCTTCATGATTGGTCATGAAAACAAAAACTATCTGTTATTGGAGTCGGGCTACCTAATGACGTAAAAAAATAATTAATATTTTTTTCAATAATAAGCATTATTTTACATGTTATTTCTACAAAAAAGATTTAATTAGATTTTAAATGATTAAAAAAAATACAATTTGCTTCATGAGGGTGTTTATTAAAAAAAAAAAAAAAAAATAGGCATACACAAAAAGTGCATCACTGTCAATCAGAAAATTATAACATTTATTAATCCTACTAAGTAATACTTATACTATGGTAATACTGCCGTAGTACAACCCCATATATATATATATATATATATATATATATATATATATATATATATATATATATATATATATATATATATATATATATATATATATATATATATATATATATATATATATATATATATATATATATATATATATATATATAATCTTTTAACTTTTATTTTGTGCTACTTTGGCTACTTTCATTGAAATTTATCTGGCAACTGCAGGGTTGCCAGAGAAATTTTCAATGAAAGTAGCAAAAGTAGCACAAAATAAAAGTTAAAAGATTGCACACACACACATACACGCATATATATATATATATATATATATATATATATATATATATATATATATATATATATATATATATATATATATATATATATATATATATATATATATATATATATATAATATATATATATATATATATATATATATTATATATATAGTGCGACACGTCTTTCTACACAGTCTCATCCTTTCTCTGTCCAACTCTCCGACCCCAGACTTAACCGCTATGCTCAATCTTACATGTACTCTACTGGTAAAGTCTGGAACACACTTCCTTTATCTGTTTTCCCAACTTCCTTTGACTTGCACACTTTTAAACGCCGTGTATCGGGTCACGTCGGCCATTAGCGACCCCGAATCTGATTGCTTCCCAACTCCGGTGGATATTGGTAGGCCTTGGGCCTTTGCCCACCGGAGGAGATATAAAAAAAAAAAAAAAAAAAAAAAAAATATATATATATATATATATATATATATATATATATATATATATATATATATATATATATATATATATATATATATATATATATATATATATATATATATATATATATATATATATATATATATATATATATATATATATATATATATATATATATATATATATATATATATATATATATATATATATATATATATATATATATATATATGTGTGTGTGTGTGTGTTTATATTGTGTGTAATCTTTTAACTTTTATTTTGTGCTGCTTTGGCTACTTTCGTTGAAATTTATCTGGCAACCCTGCAGTTGCTCGTGCCTGTGAATCAGCACATACTGTGAATCAGTGAAACTAGCTTTAGTCTACGCACTAGCCTAATAAGTCATAGGTTTAATAGTAGAAGTGCTTGATAGTAAAAAATTATCGATGTATCGATAATCGATATTTTGGAAAATCAAACTACATATGAGAATTGTGAGAAAAATATATCGATATCTGGGCTAAAAAATAATGCTCTCTCCCCCTCTCTCCTTTTATATATATATATATATATATATATATATATATATATATATATATATATATATATATATATATATATATATATATATATATATATATATATATATATATATATATATATATATATATATATATATATATATATATATATATATATATATATATATATATATATATATATATATATATATATATATATATATATATATATATATATATATATATATATATATATATATATATATAGCTCGTCCTTCTACGCTAAGGTGACCATATTTTTCTGACCAAAAATCGGGACTCTTCTAAACATACCCTGCTCGTAAAGCTTTTAAGGGATGTATAAAGAGGGGTAATTTTTAAAACAAAGAAGAAATACGATTGTTGTTTTCCAGAACAAGTCATATGGTCTATTAGTTAAGGACATTCTACAAAAAAAAAGAATATATTTTTGCTATCTAATTTAAGCAAAAGTTGGATAAAATACTATTATCCGTCCCGATTTACCCTCTTAAAAAATCGGGACAGATGGTCATCATATTCTACACAGTCTTATCCTAGCTTTCTCTGTCCAACTCTCTGGTCCCAGATAACCGCTATGCTCAATCTTACATGTACTCTTCTGGTAAAGTCTGGAACACACTACCTTCATCTATTTTCCCAATTTCCTATGACTTATACACCTTCAAACGACGTGTCTCGGGACATGTCAGCCTTTAATCTGACTAAGGTCCCGATTTTCTCCTCTCTCTGGGGGAAATTTTGTGTCTTGTATTTTTATTCTTTTAGAACATATATATATATATATATATATATATATATATATATATATATATATATATATATATATATATATATATATATATATATATATATATATATATATATATATATATATATATATATATATATATATATATATATATATATATATATATATATATATATATATATATATATATATATATAATATATATTAAAATAGTAGGACACGTAGCATTCTACAATGATGAATACAAATTACAAAGTAGCGAACATCAACAGTGTGTTACTCGTTGCTAAGTGCAAGATAGTTACCACTTACTAGCTTAGTAAAGATATATTTAAATTGTGTTGTTAGTAAAGATATATTTAAATTGTGTTAGCGCTTGGCAGCAGAATTTGACTCACCGTCTTGAAAAAATATCATTAAGTCGATTTAATTGGAAAAAAATACCAAAACATCGATTATCGTGTTAAATATTGGCGATTCATCGATAATCGTGAAAAAATATCGTCGCTATTTGTGGTAATCGATAACTTTTGAGCATCCTGAAATAGTGATTCAAGGTTTTACAGATTTCATAGCGTGGTGTAAATTACTTGTATCTCAAGGTTTATATAATTAATACTTCGAGAAAAATATTTAAACTTAAGAGAATCTAAAAATTCTTAAAACTATTACAATGAGTGTAAGTATATTAGATAAAATTTGTGTAATTCATTCAAAACGAACTGAACTGCTTTGGAAAAAGCATTCATAATATACGGATATACGAATATAGAGACTAAAGCCACAAAGACCTATCAGTACTGCACCAGTCAAATGTTTCCCTTTATTATGAATAACCCATCACATACCAAAGTTTTCCCATGCAGTTAAGCTAACCATATTATACTCGTGCAACATACAGTTTATTACATATCTGAAGTCTAAACCTACATTCAAAATTCCAGATCACGTTTCACTTTTTACTGGAATTCATTTGCCACTATTTTGATGATGATTTGATGATTTATTTCTAATACTACACAGTTTTTTGTCTTTTAACCACTCATAAACCACACACTTGTTCAACCTTTTATGATGTACCTTATCTAAAGCTGGTAAAAGTTAAGTTGTACATAATTTTTTTTCCTAATATATTGAAACCAGTAGTAACTACTAATATGAATTAATCGGAAATCATTTTTTTTCAGTTAAGCTGCGGAAAATGATTTTTAAAGTAAAAAAAACATAATTACTATCATTTAACAACAAATTGTATGACTTCAATGGTATATTATTATTTGGCTTGCACTGCCAGGTTGCTTCTTCAGTACTAGAGAGCAAAAATAAAAATTTAGTTTCTTATAAAGACTAAATTGCAAATAAAATATTACAAAATAAAGTGAATTATGTACATTGAAGTAATCAAAATAATTTTTTTATTTAAATATTTTAATGTTATGTAACAATTTTTAATTGGCAATAGCAAAGACTCAGCATTCGATAGGTTAGGCTTATTTGCTAGCTGTTATGCTTTAAGTCTAGGTTAGGTTAAGTTGAACTAGTTTATTAGTTTAGCAAACAAGTTTGATAACCTAACCTAGTCTTAAAGGGTAAAAGTATACTTAATATGTAACAAATAGGTATAAGTTAGTGAATGCTGGGTTTTTGCCATTAATGTTATATAATTAAAATATGTAAATTAAAGAAAAAAAATTTTTCATTACTTCAATTTATTTTTTGTAATATTTGATTATCAGTTAGTATATATATTTTAAAAAAAAAAAAAAAAAATTTTTTTTCTTTGTTTTAGTTCCAAATTTTTCCTCTTCAAGGCTGATGTAGCATCATGGCAGTGTGAGTCAAATGATAACACTATTGATGTACAATTTGTTGTTAGATGATTGTAATTATTACTCGTAGTATATTTTTTTAAAAATTTTGTTTTAGATTACAAAATTATCTGCAGCTCAACTGAAAAAAAATTCATATTCATAATTTTGATATATTAAGGAAAATATATGTCTCATGGTGCTTAACTTTTACCCAAAAGCTTTGCTAAAATCAAGAAATACAATATCATTTGGCTCTTTACATATGTAATCAGTAAAATGTTTCATAATTCTCAAAATATGTCTGATATGATTTACCTTTTTTACATGGTTAATGGATTTAAAAACTTATAGAAAAATAAGGAACAAATTAAATCGGGTAATAAAGAGGTCTGAAAAGACAATCAGAAATTAAGAGCAAAAGTATTGAAAGTATGACAAGCCCAAGGAGGAGGAGGGCTGTATGAGTGGAACCACCTCAAATGTGTGAAGGATACTCCATATGGGGGGGGAACAACACCCCTATAAAGAGCAAGTAACTGGAGTGGTGTAAAGAAGTTCTTAAGGCACCTCAAGACACCCAACCTCATAGGAGCTTGTTTAGAAAGAGAAGTACTGAGATTCTTCCAAGAAAGATCTTGAGAAAAAGAAACACCAAGAATATTAAGGACAGATGAAGGTTTGAGTTGTGTTTTCAAAGGTGTCATAGTTGAATGAAAGGTTGTGTAAAGTAGAAAGATGGAAAAATTGAGTTTTTGAGGCATTGCAAATGATCATGTTTTCTCCACTCCATTTTGAAATTTGAGAAAGATCGAGAGCTACTTGCTTCAAGGCCACCCTTCATATATCAACTGCTGTTGGGAGGGTCATGACATCTTTCAAATTGAAAAGAGTAATGAAGAGTGGAGTAATCAGCATAGAAGTGGATAGGCATTGAAGTAATAGAAAGATCATTAATGAAAAGTAGAAAGAGTTGGAGGATAGGAAAGCTCCCTGAGGAATACCACTTTAGATTTAAAGAAAGAACAGTAGGCTGTCTTCAGTAGCTACTATAAAGTTACTGGGAAGGAAACTAGAGAGAATGATAGATTATGAAAGAGATTTTTAGAAATCCAATGTTTGTGATATATTTTTGATTTAGGATTTTTTTGGGTAGAATAGTCTTTTTAAAAAAAAAATTTGAAAGTTTTTCTAAAGTCTGCTGAGAAAATATTTTGATTATGATAAAATCTAACTAAGTGGACTTGGAAAATATGAAAGACAAGTGTTTGCATATAAAATTGTAAATTTTCTTTCACAATAACTTTATTTTTTAAACAATCTACACAAAATTTTCAGAGGTTTACAGTTGGAAAAAAGATCCAACTTTTAGTTAGTATAATTTTTTGTGTACCCAATCATATTGGTGGTGTGCATGGGAAAAATTGTAAAAAATTTCCCATGCAAAGCAGCAAAATGGTTGGGTATATAAAAAAAAAATTTGGGTATCTTGCACTCAGCTGTACAACCCCTGAAACTTTTTTTTTTTTCAATACCCAACCATTTTCTATGCATGGGGAAATTTTTAAAATTTTTCTTGTACACAGCTTTCAAAGGTTGTACAGATAGGCAAGATAAACATTTTTAATTTAGAAAAATTTTTGTATGCCCAATCTTTTTGCTGCTGGGCAAAGGAAAAAACAGTAATTTGAGATTTTCCCAAGCACAGCAACAAAATAGTTAGTTATAAAAACTTTTCATAGGTTCTTCAGTTGGGCAAGTTACTTATATTTTTTTTTTTTTAGAAAAAGTTTTTGTATACCCAATCATGTTTGTGCAGTGCATGCATAGGAAATTTTAAAAAAAATTTCCTCTGCAGAGCAACAAAATTGTTTGGTATACAAAAAAATTGTTTTAGATAAAAAAGTGTGAATCACACCCAGCTATACACCCTCTGATAATTTCATGAACCTTTGAATAGCTAGAAAAAAAGTTATGCTCCTAAAAAATTTTGAATTTCCCCGATTATAGGTATTTGTGGGTATGCAACCTTTTTTTGGGTAGTAGACATGAAAAATTGAATTATAACAAAATAAATATCTTTGATATAACTATCTACTGTTCAATTATCATCATTTTGACAGAGGGAATGTGCTCATAATTGTGCATAAAATTTTCATACATGCCTTTCATTTTTGTTGAGTATAGGTCAAAACTTTTTTTTTTCTTTTTTCTAATGCAAGTTAAATTTTTCCTGTAATAATAAAATAAAAATTAATAATAATAAATGAATGTATTAATAAGAAAAATATGTAATAAAATAAAAATAACTTTATTAATGGTAATATAGTAGTAGTAATTGTGGTATAGTTGTGAATATTAACTAATCAATAGGTAAGGGTCTCAAAAGTTTTGCATATTTTGTATATTGATTTGCATATTTTCATATACTTTTTTTTTATATACAAATATTCAGAAAGGTTCATATTTCTCAAAAAAAATTATAAATAGAAGTAGAAATTTACAATTTTTGTTTTTTTTTTCATTGAATGAATATATAATATATATATATATTTATATATATATATAATATATATTATATATATATATATATATATATATATATATATATATATATATATATATATATATTATATATATTATATATATATATATATATATATAATATATATATATTATATCTCTCTGAAATGGAGGTGTACATTCCATATGCTTTCCCTTCTACTAAACCTAACAAACCTTGGTTTAACTCTGCTTGTTTTTTGCTATTCACTGCAGGGATGCTGCCTTCAGGGATTATCATTGTCTTCAAACTCCAGAAACTCACGCAATATATATTTCAATCCCAGAATCATGCAAAATATATTCTTCATAACACCAAAAACTTTTCTCTGTAGTAAATGTAATTATCTTTCTGGTTCCTCTTCCTCACACTCTTTCTGGCATTTTGCAAAAAATGTCAACTCTAACTTTCTTTTTTCCTCTTTCCTTCCTTTAGTATCTTCAGATGGCACAACTGCTGTATTACCTTCTTCTAAAGCTGAACTTTTTGCTCAAACTTTTGCCTCTTGATTCAACCTTAGACGATTCCTAAGCTATTCCTCCTCCTCCAACCCCCTCCAACACATTTATGCCTAAAATTATAATTTCTTCTAAAGACATCATTTCTGCTCTCTCTGAGCTTAATACTAAGAAGGTGTACAATCCTGATGGTATTCCTCTTGTGGTTCTCAAAACTTGTGCTTCCGAGCTTTCACCCTGCCTTGGTAAACTATTTTGTCTTTGTCTTTCTACATCAACCTTCCCTTTTTGGTGGAAACATGCACTCATTCAGCCTGTGCCTAAGAAGGAGGATCCCTCTCAACCCTCTAACTATTGTCCTATTTCTTTGGCCTTCATAATTTCTAAAGCTTTTGAATCTAGCCTTAACAGGAAGATTTGGAAACATCTCAATTCTTCTAATCTTATCTCTGATTGACAGTATGGCTTTCGAAAGAAACACTCTACTGGTGATCGTTTTTCCCTATCTCTGACACTTGGTCCTTGGCTCTTCAGCATTTCGATGAATCTTTTGCTGTGGCACTGGACATATTGAAAGCCTTTGAAATAGTTTGACATAAAATTTTGATTTCTAAGCTTCTCTGTGATCTCTCTCTAATTTCCTTTTTGGTTGTCTATAGCAGCTGTTGTAGACGGCCACCATTCTTCCCTTAAATCTATTAATAGTGGTGTTCCTTAGGGTTCTGTTCTATTCCCAACATTTTTTCTACTGTTCATTAATGACCTTCTCTCTATTAGTTCATCTCCTATCTTCCCTATGCTGATGACTCCACCCTTCATTACTCCTTTCAGTTTGAAAGAAGTCCCTTCCAACAGCAGTTAATAGACTCTAGGAGGGCAGCCTTGGAGCAACTAACCTCTGTTTTCAATGCATCGAAAACTCAGTTCCTCCATCTCTCCACAATCTTCCACACAACTATGATATCTTCTTCGAAAATATACCTCAAACCTTCATCTGTTCTTAATATTCTCAATATATCTTCTTCTTGTGATCTTTCCTGGAAAGATCACATTACTTCTCTTTCTAAACAAGCTTCTAAGAGGTTGGGTGTTTTGAGGCACCTTTGTAATTTCTTCATGCCACCCCAGTTCCTTGTTCTCTATAGGGTTGTTTTTCGCCCCTGTATGGAGCATGCTTTGCACATCTCGGAGTGGTTCCACTCATACAACTCTCCTGGAGAAGGAGAGCTGTATGAGTTGTTTGACTCAACTCTCCCTCCCAAGCTTACTTTCTCCAATCTCTTTCTACTTGCCAAATTGTTGCGTTACCCTCTATACTATCGCTATTACAATGGACATTGCTCTTCTGAACACTCTTATCACATACCTCCTCCATTGAGAAGAGCTTGAGTTACACGCCTTTCTACACAGTTTTATCC
>SEYY01021108.1:65000-95000 GCA_009176605.1 Armadillidium nasatum
AGATATCATAGTTGTGTGGAAGATTGTGTCGAGTGGAGAGATGGAGGAATTGAGTTTTTGAGACATTGGAAACGACCATGTTTTCTCTGCCCCAATTTGAAATACGAGAAAGATCAGAGGTCAGTTGTTCCAAAGCCAACCTTCTTGAATCTATCAATTGCTGTTGGGAGGGACGTCTTTCAAATTGAAAGGAGTAATGAAGGGTGGAGTCATCGGCATAGGAGCGTATAGGAGACGAAGTAATAGAGAGAAGGTCATTAATGAAAATTAGAAAAAGAGTTGGAGAAACAACAGATCCTTGAGGAACACCACTATTTATAGATTTATAGGAAGAACGGTGGCCGCCTACAACAGCTGCTGCGCCTACAACAGCTGCTGTAGAACGACCGGAAAGGAAATTAGAGAGAAGGATAGATTCTGAAAAAGAGAAGTTTGGAAATCAAAGCTTTGTGCCAGACTCTATCGAAAGCTTTCGATATGTCTAGCGCCTCAGCGAAAGATTCACCGAAACCCCGAAGAGCGGGAGGATCAAGAGTCAGAAAGTAAGGAAAGAAGATCACCAGTAGAACGTTCTTTACGAAAGCCATACTGGCGATCAGAGATAAGATTGGAAGAATTGAGATGTTTCCAAATCTTCCTGTTAAGGATAGATTCTAAAACTTTAGAAAGAACGGAGGTTAAAGAAATAGGACGATAGTTGGAGGGATGAGAGGGGTCCCCCTTCTTCGGCACAGGTTGAATGAGCGCGTTTTCAGCAAGAAAAGAAGGTCGAAGTAGAAAGGCAAAGACGAAATAGTTTACCAAGGCAGGGTGCAAGCTCGGAAGCACAAGTTTTGAGAACCGCAGGAGGAATACCATCAGGATCATACGCCTTCTTAGTGTTAAGCTCAGAGAGAGCAGAAATGACATCTTTAGAAGAAATTACAATGTTAGGCATAAATGAGTTGGAGGGGGCTGAAAGAGGAGGAATAGCTCTGGAATCGTCTAAGGTAAAGTTAAGAGCCAAAAGTATGAGCGAAGAGTTCAGCTTTAGTAGAAGGTAAAATGGCAGTTGTGCCATCAGAAGAGACTAGAGGTGGGAAAGAGGAAGAAGGAAAGTTAGAGTTAACATTTTTTGCAAAATGCCAGAAAGGTCGAGAGGAAGAAGAGTCGGAAAGATTATTGCATTTGCGGTGGAGAAAAAGTTTTTGGTATCTTGAAGAATAGATTTTGCACGATTCTGGGATGAAATATAAATTGAATGAGCTTCAGGAGTTTGAAGACGACGGTAATCTCTGAAGGCAGCATCCCTACAGCGGATAGCGCGAGAACAAGTAGAGTTAAACCAAGGTTTGTTAGGTTTAGTAGAAGGGAAAGAATATGGAATGTACGCCTCCATGCCAGAGAGAATCACCTCTGCACACTCCGAGGAACCTTCCCACGAAAGCAATAAATAATTCCAAGGGAAATCAGAGAAGTAGAAGTACAACCGCAAGTCAAACCAGTTAGCAGGACTGAAGTGCCACAAACGTCTCCTGCGAAGGCGGGGGTCGTTCTTGCGGAAGACTTGAAGAGACAAAACAAGATACGGAGATAAGAAGGTGATCGGATGAACCCAGAGGAGGAAAGAGTTTAACAGTATAAGGAGAAAGATAAGTAGTAAGGAAAAGATCAAGTATGTTGGGTTCATCACCAAGACGGTCAGGGATACGGGTAGGAGTTGCATCAACTGCTCAAGGTTGTTCTAGATAGAAAAGTTGTAGGCGAGTTCACCAGCTGTATCATGGGAACTATATGAAAGCCATTGGCGGTGGTGAACATTGAAATAACCTAAAACGATGATTTCGGAGAAAGGAGAAGACAGAATGTGCTCTATTTTGGAGTTTAAATAGTCGAAGAATTTTGGATAGTCAGCAGAATTAGGAGATAACTAAACAGAACAAATAAATTTAGTAGTAGAATTGCAAGAGAGCTTTAGCCATAAAGTAGAGAATTCAGGGGACTCCAAATTAGAGACACGAGAGCAAATAACATCGTTGCGCAACAACCGCCTTTGGCTGAAGATTGAGGATAGAGACAGTAGGAGGTAACAGAATAAGGTTTGCTGTCAGCACACTCAAGCACCTTAGTTTCGGTTAGAAACAAGAGATGAGGTTTAGAAGAAGAGAGATGGTGTTCGACAAAGGAGAAATTAGGAAAAGACCGCAAATGTTACAGAAATTAATGAAAAAAGAAGACCGTGCACCGGGGCAAGCCGGACGCCGGGTCATAGCGGCACCAACCCCATCATCGGAGGCCCCCAGCTCAAAAGTGATGATGGGGTGAGGGGCATTCTTTGGATGCCGCCCCTCTGAGCATCCAAGGCAGTTCTGATTTTTGCCATTTTTGTTTTTGTTTTATAAAGGTAATGTAAGAGTAAGCGCTTGTAAATATGTGGGAACATGTGAAGAAATGAGGAGGAGAGGTAGTTGGAGAATCGACACTCCAGTATGAGGCGAAGGTACACTAGAGACCCTCTGAAAAGGTGAACGAACCAAAGGGCAACGGAATGGTCTAGCCCATCCTATCACTCCGCGGTTTATGCCCAATGGGGGGTACTTGCATCGCTTCGGACGGCGCTACGTCCTCCCCCTATATATATATATATATATATATATATATATATATATATATATATATATATATATATATATATATATATATATATATATATATATATATATATATATATATATATATATATATATATATATATTTATTTTCAGCAATGTTTGATACTGATCACTCCGGAACTATCAATGTTCAAGAATTTTCTCAGTTATTTGGGTATATAAATCAGTGGACAGATGTTTATAAGCGTTTCGATCAAGACAAATCTGGAACCATTGATGAAAGAGAATTAGAAGTTGCTCTACAACAAATGGGATATCGTCTCTCTCCACAGTTTGTTTCATATTTGGTCAATAAATTTGATAGGAAGACCAGAAAGGTTTCTTTAGATAACTTTATTGTTGCTAATGTTCAATTACATCGTTTAACAGATGCGTTTAAAAAGAAAGATGTTGAGATGAAAGGATTGGCTACCTTTGGGTATGAGGAATTTGTTACTCTTGCCTTGTCAGTATAATTCTCTTATGTATACCATTATATATATATATATATATATATATATATATATATATATATATATATATATATATATATATATATATATATATATATATATATATATATATATATATATATATATATATATATATATAAAGGGTTTTTATTTATTTTTTATATATATTTTCAATTTTTTCTATGGGAAGGTCTGTACAGTGTAATTATTTTTATACTGCTTTAATAAGTTCAGTTCTACTCGTATATATAAATATGGTTTGCCAAAAAAATGTGTGCGCTAGAACTATGTCATGTTAAAACATTCACTGATATTTGATTGTTTATTGCTTTTTAAAGATATTCATGTTAAAGATGATTTATTAATGCGTATATTAAATACTTTATACAAATTTTTAGACATGTAAACAAATTTATAAGCAAAGATTTTTCTTATGTCCTGTATGTTAAAAGCTGATATTGAAAAATTTATTTTCTATATACAGTTTTGTTTTCCAACTCCCTTTGTCGTTTTTGTCAATTTTTTGTATATTTTTATTGACAATCCTTCGATTATTAAAATATCTAAAAATTTTAAGATTTCTAAATCAAAGCATTTTAGAAAATTATAGATTTAAACTTTATAAATGAAAACTAAAATTTTTAATGTTTACTGTGAATAATACAAACTAATTTTAATTGTTGGTTAGTCATTGAAGGATATATTTGATTTGTCTATTGTAGATCATACTTCACAAAGCTTTAACAAATATACATTCTTTTTAATGACAATGTTTTGGGGAAAATGTTTTAACTCAAAAAGTGAAAATTTTCACCTTATATATAATGGAAAATACAATAAAATTTAGTTTTAAAAAAAAAAAAAAAAAAAAAAAAAAAAAAAAAAAAAAAAAAAAAAAAAAAAAAAAAAAAAAAAAAAAAAAAAAAAAAAAAAAAAAAAAAAAAAAAAAAAAAAAAAAAAAAAAAAAAAAAAAAAAAAAAAAAAAAAAAAAACCTTCAGTTCTGGTTTAAGATATATATCAAAATAATATAATAAAATACTTATTTTTGTGAGCCATTTCTATGTAACTTTCACAAGAGTTCTTGATAATATCAAGTTACAGTATAAAATAGTTTTCATAAAACCTAAAAATTTTAAACAGCTCATACGGACGTACATACAAATATATATTACATAAAAACATTCAATTCTCTGAAATATAAATTATATTAAATGACTATTAAGTATTTGTTCATACCTGTAAAAAAAAATGCTTGAGTATTTTTAAAAAATATCTCTGCAATAAAATATATATATATATATATATATATATATATATATATATATATATATATATATATATATATATATATATATATATATATATATATATATATATATATATATATATATATATATATATATATATATATACCAGGAATAAAAGCCTCAGTACAAGAGGGCAGCAATGTATAGCAAATATAAAAATTAAAAGGAATTTGTGACTTGGATACAAAGAAATGATATTAGAGCAAGGACGACTAAAGAGATTTCCTACATTGCAAATTGTTAAGTACTAGGATCATAATAAAGCCTCATAGTTCATCCTCAAATCTTTCGAGATTCTGTAAATGGTCACCATAATCGGTAACTTCAGACCCAACGAACACGTCATGATGCGAAAGGACTTCTGAGAAACTTAAAACATCGTCCATGTCATCATCTGATGATGCGAATAAGTGTGCTACTTCATCTTCCGCAATGTCTCTTTAATAAATAAAATTATTAATATAAACAACTATATCAATTAAATATTTAAAAAAAAAAAAAAAAATTTAAAACGTTATAAACATGGTATATTCTTAGCTCTATATCTTAAATTTAATTTAAATAAGATAAATTTTCTTACTCATTAGATGGGACTATCCAATCCAAAATTTCGTTCTTGGTCAGCAGTCCATCACCATCTTTATCAAAGTCATTGTCAAATTTATCTTTCTCGGTTAATAACCATTCTTTATCGTGTTCTTTTCCTGTTTTGTAAATTACAAAGAATCAATGTTTAAAACAGTAGTAATGCAAACAAGCTTTATAAAATAATGAATATCAAATTTTGAAGCTATTTATAAAAAGGAAAAAGGTTAAAAAAAAATGAGACAATAAATCTTAATATGTTAATTGAATTTGTATTTATAGTGCTACTTCAAGATATTCTTAGCATTTGCTGCGTAAATATGAAGAAAAAATCGCCACTACTAAAAATTATAATATAAAAAGTCCTTCAAAGAAGCATCATTACTATTTTTAATTAATGAAAATACAAACTCTTATTTCCACAAATTTATGAAGTTCTAGCGTTTGATGAAAGTATGTTAGTTCCAAAAAAAATTTTAATTCATTAATTTCTCTGGTGTAGATATAATGTCTTTTTTTTTTCAAAGTAATAATATAAACCATCACCGTGTGTCACTACTGAACAGTTATAATTGTTTGTATTAACAACTCCAATATGATTCCTTATAAGAATAAATGGTTAAACCGAGCATGAATCGCAGTTTGTGCATCACTGAAAGATTGAAAATCATAGGGGTATGATAAACATTATCCGAAAAAAAGGTATATATATATATATATATATATATATATATATATATATATATATATATATATATATATATATATATATATATATATATATATATATATATATGACACTGGAGAGATTTCGGTTAGAAATAATTTAAGTGGCATAATATGTACTCATGAATCTTTTATTTTCATAGTTCGTTCACTGGAAACTTCAAAGGTAAATATATTATATTTCTTAAATATGATATCCCTATATAACTATAGGAATCTAATTAACTAAAAACTTATTTTCATTCTTTAAGAAAATTATTCTAAACAAATTTGTATATTAGTCTTAAAAAGGAGACTGATGTGCTACAGACTCTAAATATTTGAAACCACTAAATGACAAAAAGTTATTTTAACTAAATTTTTTTATGAAAAAAGTATATAAATAAATAAATAAAAATAATCTAAAATATTCTGTCTATGGAAAATTATTTTGAAACTTAAAATGTAAAGTGACACCGAAAACTTAATAGTAGAACCTATTCTCACGTAATCAATAACATAGAGATGCTTACAAGGCAATAAAAGTACCCCAAGTAAATAAGTTATATTCATTACTTTTATTTTTAAACGAGAAGCAAAATTTGCATTCAAATTAAAAGGAAAATGTTTTAGCACTAATAGTGCTTCCAAAAATTCATTTAATTAACCTGAAGTTTATAATACTTTTCGTTTGGTGATATAAATATACTCTACATGTATAAATTATAATACTTTATGTTGATTCACCTCCAATATAGTTGAAGTTTTTTTAACAAGTTTTGCTATTTTTAAAAAAAAATAAACAAATATACTGTAAGCACCAACCTTTATCTCCAACAAACTCTTGGAAATTAATAGCACCATCTTTGTCGGTGTCTTTTTCATCCAATGTTTGTTGAAGTATTATTGGCAACATTTTGGGATCTTCCTCAGGATGTGTAAAAGCCAAAAATTCTTTTTCATCTAAGCGTCCATCGAGGTTTTCATCTGCCGCATTGAATAGCTGCCTATCTTCTTTGAGTAACTGAAAGGAATATAAAGAATAAAATGTCATGCAACTCGGTAAGGAAAATTGGAAGAAAAATAATAAGTAGAATATTAACTATTCTTTTTTATTGAGGTGTTAATGGGTCTCAATTTATTATAGCCATATAAGAAAAAAAAATTGACTGTCAACTAAATCTTTAGTGAAACAGTAATATTTCTAAAAAAAAAAAAGTGAACTAAAAATACAATTTGAGGATTATGCAATTTTTTAGAATAATTAAATCAAACCTGTTGTTCTTCTTCCCTATCGGATCCTTCCAGCAAAGGAATATCCTCCGGGTTTTTGATACCATAAGTTTCGCTAATATATTCTTCCCATGTCACAACACCATCAGAATTTTCATCTATCTCATCCATTCTTTCTTCGCTCTCTTCTTCTGACAACATCCTTAATAAATATTTTTAATAAATATTTTTTTTTTTAATTTTAATTATTAAATCTATTATGCTATACTACCAAATATAATTTATATGAAGTCTGTAGGTAATTTATTTCATAAAAATAGATATAATAATGCATAATAAAAACTATAAAAAAAAAATTATAAAATGGAAAGAACTGAAAATATGAAATAGACGCCAAAGATTAGAAAAAGTCAAGACAAGAAAGGAGCGATAAAATTTACTAAAAACACTAAAAAATGCAAAGGTTCTTAAACTCTTCCTCCCTCGTTACTCCTTTTTACTAGATAAATTTTCTTTCTATCTTCTTTCAATAATATAAAATTTAACAGGTAATTGAATATAACCCATCTGTAGTAATACTAAATAATTATTATTAATAACAAAATAAAACTTGGAAATTAAATATTTTTGAAACAAAACTTTGCTAATTTCAAAAATATATATTAAAATAATTATAATACGTTATTGATATTAAATTCGGCAGAAAACACATAAGATGGGAGGAGAATTCCACAAATAAAACATTGACATTAAAATGGCAATACATAAAATATGACAGTGACATTCTTATACTAAAACATCTTGTTTATAATGCTAAATTGCCATTAAAAAACTTTTATTTTTATGAATTTTCTGGCATATATATATATATATATATATATATATATATATATATATATATATATATATATATATATATATATATATATATATATATATATATATATATATATATATATATATATATATATATATATATATATATATATATATATATATTATATATATATATATATATATATATATATATATATATATATATATATATATATATATATATATATATATATATATATAGGTAACAATCTTTTATGAAGCCACAACATCATATGATTTGAATAACAAAAGTGTAAGAGAAAAATTTAAAAATGCTAAATTGTGTGGCACAACACCAACACTTACAAATATGAATTTCAAGAAGAAAAAAAAAAACTAAAAATTTATGAAAATGAACTAACCTGAATGAACGCAAAATCCAAGAATGAAGTTCTTTTCTATCGACATTATTATCATTATTCCTATCCATCTTTTTCAAGAGTATTTCAAGCCTTCTCTTAGCTTCTGCTGGGGGTAAATCGTCAAACTGTTCTGCTTCTTTGACACTCCCTTACAAACATAATCAAATTTAATACAATAATTATTTATTAAGATTAATAATAAAAAAATTTAAAAAATATACATAATTCATTTTACTTTTTTTCAATTTTTGTCATTTGATTTTAAAATGTCAGTAATAATAGAAGCAGTAAAAATATTAATTCTCATATTTTTTAATCCATTATTGATTAAAAATAGTAATTATTAAATATTTACTACGATATAGTAAACGATAAAAGTGCATCAAAACAATGGATATAGAGCTTGTTGGGCTTTTGCATTCCTTTCTCAGATTAAATTAGATAGTTAATAAACACCTAACAAATTTGGCCTAATTAACATACCCTCAGCTAAGAAATCATTACCAAGCATTCAAATAAGATGCAAATATTTCATATTAAGCAAGAAAACACAGTTATTTTCATGTTTTTTTTTTCATTTTTTTCTAACGTTAACCATTTGCTTCGCAAGGTATCGTAAATAAAAAAGTATATCTTAACATTTTACCACTAAATTACCACTAAAGAGTCATCACAATCGCCAAGTTGCAATACAAGGAAACTAAAGTGTAATCATACCTAATATCGCTTCGTGGTCAAAGTCAGCATTATGATCTCCATCCTTATAATGTTCATGATCTCTGGGGCTTCTTGCTCCATCATCTTCTCTCTCTTTATGTGGATCATGCAAATGGTGGGTATGAGATAAGCAAAGATCAAAGTAAAATAATAATAGTAAAATATAAATAAATAATTTTTTCATTTTAAAAAAAAAAAAAAAAATAAAAAATATATTATATATATATATATATATATATATATATATATATATATATATATATATATTATATATATATATATATATATATATATATATATATATATATATATAATATATATATATATCACAAGCACCCACGGGCAGAGCCCTTTTGAAGGAGGGGGTGTTATAGCAATGAATGAATGAGAAAAACCCTACAAGTCCCACCTAACGCAAATTTTGTAAAGTAATTAAGATTAAATGCGGCAGTAAATCCAGAAGATTGGAGAGAATTCCACAAAACAGAGGTGGCTGGAAAGAAGGAGGGACCACAGAGGACAAGACTGGAGTTGCCAATGTCCACACAAAATTTATGTTCAGACAATGCACCCCTTGTGCTACGAGGCCACTGTAAAGGTGGAGGTATTGGATTGGACAGCTCTCTCGAGCGTTTAGCGCTGTAGTACCTATAGAAGAGAGACAAGGCACCAACGTCAAGTCGCGGGATAAAAGGTCAAGTGAATTAGAAAAAGCGGAACAATTTATGTCTTTTAGCTTTTAATTCAACCCTATCCAAAAGACGGGTCAAACCTGAGCCTCCCCAGTTATGAGAGCAGTACATTCATACGAGATGTGAAATGAGTAGAAGAATGTAGGGTCGAGTCATAAGCATATGAATGGATAGGTTTAGATGAGCAACTGAGAAGATTATATTTATTAATGAAAAGTAGAAATAGAATAGGAGGGGAGCCTGGAAAGCAGTGACGCATGCCATACCTAGTCAAATGCCTTATATATGTAAAGCGCCACCACATAAGTCTCTCCATGGTCCCTTCCTAAGGGCAGAAGTACATCTTAAACGTCGAAAGCCATACTGATTATCAGAAAGAAGGGAATGGGATTTCAAACGATCCAAGAAATGAAAGTTGAGAAGGGTTTCAAAGATCTTAGGCAGAATACAAGTGAGACCTATAGAAGGATCAGAGCGGCTACCATTCTTCGGAATAGGTTGGACTAATCCGCGCTTCCAACACTGAGAGAAAGTAATAGTATTGAGACAGAGAAAAGTTTAACGAAGGACAGATCCAGCTCAGAAGCACATTCCCTTAAAACTCGGGGAGGAATGCCATCCAGGCCGCTTGCCTTGCCTTCAGAAGGCCACGCACCTGATCAAATGTAATCACAGGTAAAGGCTTGGGACATCTGAGAGGAGAATTAGGAGGAGGAGGATTTTTTTTTTTTTACAGAACGCCACCGCTCACGGGCAGAGCCCTTTTCATGGAGGGGGCACGCACACATGGAGAAGATTCATTCAAACATACACACCTAACGCACAACCCTCAGGTGGGCGCAGACGGAAGCCTTGAAGAGTGGAAGATTAAATACAGGAGGAAAAATAGATGAAGGTAGAGAGTTCCACAGAATAGAGGTGGCTGGAAAGAAAGAGGTACCACAACGGGCTAGCCTGGGATTTCCTACGTCCACACAAAATTGGTGCGAAAGCAGGGCACCCCTTGTGCAACGAGGACGACGCAATGGTGGAGGAATGCGAGAGGCCAATTCCCTCGAGCACCTGCCATTGTAGTACCTATAGAAAAGAGATAGCGCGCCAACGTCACGTCGCAGAGACAGAGGGTCAAGAGAGTTTGAAAGTAGGGGACAGTTAATTAATCTTTTAGCTTTTGACTCAACCCTATCCAGAAGAGAGGAGGAGCCGGAGCCCCTCCAAATGTGAGAACAGTACTCCATACAAGGGCGAATAAGACCCTTATATATTTGGAGTAACTGTTCAGAAGAAAAAAATTCTCGCAATCTGAACAGAACTCCCAGCTTCTTAGAGGCCGCTTTAGCAACCATTGTGATATGTGGTTTCCAAGATAGTTTGTTTATGTTTAGACCAAGAATGTTAATTTTATTTACAGGTGAGACGGGAGAGCCATCGAAGAGGATAGGAAAGTTAGGAAGTGTTTATGAGAGGGAGATGTGAAGAAGTTGAATTTTTAAAGAGTTGAATTTCACATGGTTGCTATGACCCCACCGGGAAATCCCATCCAGATCGGCAAGAATAGAATCGGAAAGTTGAAGACGAGAAGCAACTCTAGAAGCAAAAGAGGGAGCAGATTTGAAATGAGTAGAAGAATGTAGAGTTGAATCATCAGCATAAGAGTGAACAGAGTTAGAAGTGCAGTGGAGAAGATCGTTAATGAAAAGTAAGAATAAGGTTGGAGATAAAACAGAACCCTGAGGAACACCACAGTTGACAGAAAAGGAGGAAAAGGTCGCTCCATCTACAACTGCCGAAATGGAACGATCTGAGAGAAAACTAGACAATAGTAAGCAAAGGGAAGGAGGAAACCCAAAAGAGGGGAGCTTGGAGAGCAGAGTCGTCCAAGGTTGAATTAAAGGAAAACAGGAGACCCAAGAGCCTTTACAGTTGGAGTGATAGTAACAGAACCATCAGAGCAAGAGTAATAGCAGAAGAATTTTCCACTCTCGATACGCGATGTCTCTAGCTTGAATGGCACGAGAGCAAGCACGATCGAACCATGGATTCTGAGGAGAGAAAGATTTAGATGAAGGAATGAACTTGCTCTTGGATATATATATATATATATATATATATATATATATATATATATATATATATATATATATATATATATATATATATATATATATATATATATATATATATATATATATATATGGCATACATTGGTCATAATCTGCAGAGTTTCACTATATTATAAGTCAGTAAAATAATACTAATTCTCAAAAAGCTATATAAGATGCGAGTTTTGGTAATCTGTTACTAAAAATAAAATTACCCAGTAATACATTATTCTAGTTTTAGATAATGCAAATCTAAAAATTTATTTCTGGGAATAATTCTCTCATTGGAAAGATGATATATTATTTTAATTATATATTGAAATTGATGATACAATAGATAATTTCATTTACTTATTCCACACACACAAAAAAATAAAAAATAACAAAAAAATAAATAAATAAATAAATAATTAAATTTTAATGTCAATTTAAAAAAAAAAAAAAAATTATTTTCACTGCTACACCAAAAAAAAAATTTTTTTTTTTTTTTTTGGAAACCTTAACAGATGAAACTGCTGAAAATTTTCCATTTTCTTAGAATAAAAAACCATCATTACATAATTGAAAGAAGTTGTCCTAAGCTTTGAAATCTCGGCTAATGGTGTTACATCTATTCCCAATCAAAATTGAGATGCAAATTCTCTCTTCATGGCAGCTTTGTTCCTATTCAACTCACCACAAAAAAAAAAAAAAAAAAGGTTGTGTGAATAGGGCACCATTGTTATCCTTTTGTTCCTATTCAACCCACCACAACAACAACAACAAAAAAAAAATGGGTTGTGTGAATAGGGCACCATTATTATTATTATTCTAGCTAACATTATTAACATTATAAAATATGCAATATAATTTGTATTGTTTTTTTCTATTTTCAGACTATTAAAAATAACTAGCTAATGGGTAAATTTTATGGATATAACTAGCTAGCTAGGTTCACAAGGCTAAGAAATTATGTCCTAAGGGCTTGGATATGACATGAATGTTATGAAATAAGCAATAGAAAAAAAGTACAACAGGAAAATTTTGGGATTAACAGCTGCGAAGTTACATAATGTAAGCAAATTAGTCTTGTCTAGGAGTATTAAAAGTGTTAGCTATGAAAAAGTAAAAAAGTCGTCAACTGTCACTTTCAATAGAAAGTAAACTAAAACTAGTGAAATATTTTAAGTTGAAGAAAAAAATTATTTGCAGAAACCATTGAAGAAGTAAAACAATTAACTTACTATGTGGTCATGAAATAACAAAAAACTCAGAAAGTTTGTCAAGGATGGGTGGAGAAGCAAGTTTACCAGAAAGTGAATTAAGGAAGGGTAGAGAGGTAAGTTTAGCAAAATGTGTTCCTATTCACCCCGCCCAATCCTATATATTTTCAAAATATGATCCAGGTGATTAAAAGATTGGAATTCCCCTTCAAACTGGCAACTAATTGCGCATTCCATCTCAATCTGTGAAAAAAGTAAAAATAAACCATAATTAAGCATATATGTGATAGATATATCTTTAACTTTCTGAGAACAGTGTTAGTTTGCAATGCCTCCTGGCAGCTTGAAATTACTACCCATCCAGTTTACAATTACGAAGTTCTGTGGCTGCAATGCTCTTGACAAATGAAAAAACTATGATTTTCCAAGATGCAAACACAATGTATGACTGGTAATTGTGATTTCAATTACAGAGATGTCCAATTGCAGTTGCAAAGCAGAGTGGTTAGCAAGAAGCAACCAACAGTTGTCATTTCAATTTAAATATTGATATTGTAATCGATATTTAAATCAAAATTGAAATCATAATCAGTAATACCTACCTTAAAAAACATAAGATTGAGACAAAAGTCACAAGGACCTGTCAAGATTGTCCCAGTCAAAAAATGCAAAAGCTGCCCTTCACTATGAATATTTCAACCCAGATATAAAATTTCTTCATGCAAATAATCATATTAACCTCACAATTATACATGTAACATGGTTTATTAAACCAAATTTTAACAGCTATGTCATCTAACCTAATATGCAAAACCAAATTACTAATACCCCAAAAGATTGTCAAAATTACTCACCAAAATACATGGACTTTAAAAGGGGTATCAAACACACTATACTTTGATCACCCAATCTAACTTTTCTAAAAGAAAACACATTGTGTTTGAATTCTATTATATATATATATATATATATATATATATATAATATATATATATATATATATATATATATATATATATATATATATATATATATATATATATATTATATATATATATATATATGCGCTTCAACAGGAAAACTGAACCAAATTATTATAGAAAATTTTTTAACAATCTGTGACAATGTTAAAATATTACCCTTTTAGAAGATGAACATTTTCTGAGAATAACCATTGTATATAGGATATTCTTGGAGTACTTCAGAAAGGTGCCACTGAATCCTAAATTAGAGGGGAAAGCAGGATATAAGATGGGAATTCTTGCTATAAATTTGTTCTATAGGGAGGTCATTAATCCAAAAAAATTCCTTCATTTTACTATAGTGTGATAGAAGATATAGTCTGTTTTTTAAGTTATAAAAGCCTAGCAATCATTTTAAAAATGACTGAAAGGATCTTTTATTGGAAATTAGCTACTAATGTACTTTTGTCATTCTCATTACTAATACCAAATGGGATTTACATCCATCCTGTATCCCAAATGATATTTAAAAATCATAAGAGAATCCTTTTGTTGGAAATACTGAAATGTTGAAGAAAAAACAAGTATTTATTTATTTATTTACTTTATCTGAAAAATCACCTGGACAAATTCAAAAAAAAGCAAAAGGTTTATTTTGAGTACTGAGAAACTGATTCAATGTTCAAGGCAATAAATTCTACTTCAACTATGTAAGAAACAAACTGTTCATTATAAAATACTATACTGATAGTTTTGAGAAATATCACTGCTAATTTGTAAGCTACTTTAAAGTTGTTCTATATAAAGTCTGCAGATTATCCAAATTATCTTCTGTAGAAAAGTTACTGAAAAGTCATACAGGCAAACATTTGGATGATAAACAATAGCATGATTGGGAAGAAGCAGTGATATTAAACATCAGCAAAGCCTGTGATAAGGTATCCTATGTAAAATTTTTCAGAAAAGGGTTAAGTGGAGTTGTACATGAATGGATTAAAATGTTTGAAGAACAGAAAGCAGTGTATACAGTACATATAAATGATTTGGATAATGGTGGAATATGACTCATTTAATGAGATTTTCTCCTCGCAAGAAGCAAAAGTGTAACTATTTCTCGCATTCGCAGGTGAAACTAATATATTTAGACTATTGTATCAAGCCTTTTATGGGCATAGTATTTGAGGCAATGATACTCAGACCCATATGTAAGAAATGCACTTCCAAAAAAAAAAAGTGTCTATAAAAGTTTCAATCTTGGAACCCGTGTTCTAGCAGGAATATCTTCTTCAGAGACCAAAAGAAGAATCCAACTGTAGCTTCTTTTTTTTGAAGGTCAAACCTCACCTCAGGAATTTAATAAATCTGTGGCTTGAATTTGATCACAGTAGTGAGTAGACAAAGGATCATCCGCAATATTAGAGTCACAAGATACAGCAAAATGTACTTACTTGGATACTTGAAGGAGATTGTCATCAGGTAGTACTGACCTATCTTCTTAAATTCTGTGTTGTTTCTGAACTGTACTCTTATTTGAAAAGTTAACTTAGAACAGAATGCATATATCAATCAATTTACTGGGCAATTTTCACATGTCTTGTTCAATTTAGAATTTAATACATTATTTTGAAATGAACAGAAGAAAAAAATTAAAAATTAGTCATAATCGCACAAAGAGTTCATAAGCATAAAAAGTTATCTAATCCTGGATAAACTGACAGTCTGGCACACAAATTTTTGAATATACTGCCAAGCTTGCTGTCTACCCATTGGAGGTACATTGTTGAGTGCCATTAATATTGTCATATTATTCCTCAAATATCAAAAAAGCAAATTTTTAGCTACCAGGTACTTTGGACAATGTAGCAGAAAATGCTCCACTGTTTCAGTAGGGTATGCAAAATAAGGGCAAGAAGGCAAATGAGCCATTTTAAGTTTGTGAAAATGACCATTGAGACCTGTATGACCTATTTTTAACCTAAATATTACTGTCTATAGTATTCTATTGTTTGCTGGTAATGTGGGACAAGTATTATCCAAGTAGAACTGTCCCAAAGGATGAAAACTAAAAAGTCTTGTCCCTCTTGATTTCCACCTGAAGAGCACCCCAAGCAGATAAGATCTCTCCAATCTCCAATGGAAAAATGCAGATTGTCTCCAGATTATGTGCCAACTGTGCTGCAGCATCAACAATCTCATTGTCTGGGATACCAACATGTGAAGGTATCCAAAAGAAATGAATTGTCCATATCTGGTCCAATTTCAAATACTGAAAACACTTTATTGCATCCATAATGAATTTTTAATTTAGTGAAAGACAAAATCAGTACATAACATTTTTTTTTGTTGGGGGGGGGGGGAGAAAGAGAGAAAGGAGTGACTGAATAATAAAAGACAATGTCTTTTATATATATATATATATATATATATATATATATATATATATATATATATATATATATATATATATATATATATATATATATATATAATACCTTCTTCAGAGACCAAGTATAAGATTTCTCCAGCTTCCATGAAATGGCGATGTGTAATGCTGGAAAATACGAAGCTAATGTTATGGGGCTCACTGGTTGAGAAATGTAGGAAAAAAACCATATTTTGTAGTGATATGGTCATTATATAGGCTTTGTATATAGATATATATGTCATATATTATCCAATTTCGAAAATGAGAAGATAGTACCAAAATTTTAAATATGGGAATTATATCAGGAAAGGAAGGATTCACCCCGTGATATGCTCTATATGCATTATATATAAAAGAACCGATATGTAAACCATTAGGGTATGAAGTAAACTGCTGATATAAAAAATGGATGTAAGAACTTTCAAATACGTACTTTAATTTACTTTTAAATATTTTACATACTTGTCATCAACTTGGGCATTGGCATGTGTACCTAAATTAAAATGGTACAATACATTAACTAATACATAAGAATAAGATGACTTAGAGTAGATTTTAAATTAAGTCAAAGTTGTATAATTTTTAAATAATCGAAACTATAAAATTCCAAAAATATCCAGGAAAATAAGTTTTCACATATTCAATACAGGTCAATAAATATACTTTATAGTAAATCTCATTTGACAGTGTACACATATTTTACAAGGAGTATTTTCAAAAAAGTGTATGATAGTAAAAAGAGCACAATCTTGCTGGTCTTACTAGGATAACCTGATTTCTTTTTTTATGATTATTAGTACTCTGGACCAATCCCGTTTTATATTTGGTACTGGCCCTTTCATTGAATTCACTCCCTCTGCCAAATGGCAGCACAAATCTTCCTTGTCAACAATTTGAATTCTGTTGTAAAATACTTTACATATACAGGCAATCCAGAAATGAAAGTTTATTTGGCTGCATGTGTATAATTTTCCTGAGACATTCATAGAGGTGGAGTAGGTATATTTATAGAGGAAAAGACGGAGTAGGAATGGTGCACAGAAAGAGGCTTACTTTTCCGAAGATTATTTGAAAGGCATTATGGAGTAAAACCAAGTTGCCACACAAACAGAATAGCCAGGTACCAAGTTGACAACTTTAACATTGAATTTGAAAAACGAATTAAAAAATAGAAAGATTATAATTGAAATAAATGTAATGCACGTCTAATATTTGCTATAGTTTTATAAAAACTTTTTATATACTTTCGCTATTTTATCTATTAGTCTATTGTATATACTTTAAAATATTTTAAGTCTTCATTCACACTGAAAAATCTCTGTTAAATTCATCTAGGTTTTCACAAATTTTTTTTCCCTTTTTTATCGATGTGGCACTTAATGGTTGGCAATAATGGTTGGCAATTTTCCCCTTAACAAGCTGACAGTTTTCAAATATTTTGTCAGTTCGTTTAGTTTTTTTTTGTCTCTCTCTTTCTCAAAATATAAGCACAGTATAAATATATATAGTAACGTTTATGCAGTAGGTCAGATGGATAGGGAGATTCATAGACAAACGGATATAAGCCTCTTTTTCATACGTTTAAATTCAAAATTAACGACTATTTTATATTGAAGTTCGTCCTAGAAATTTGCCTATTTTAAACATATAAGTTACTACGTCGTTAATTAAGCAATAAATAAAGACAAATATAAAAATATTCGTGATTTTCAAAATAGGCCTTTGTTATTTACGAAACCATTCTAAATTTATTTTACTTTTTTGGCGGCAAAAATATGGATTCTTGATTGTTCTAAATTTATAACATTGATCTGAATTACTTAGCAATACCAAAGTTTAGTAATATTTTTTTTTATTATGATGTAAGTTTGTTTGTTATAAGATTTCAAAATTCCGAATTCAGTGTGAGGTAATTTTTATTTTCGCTCCTTTTAACTGCGTCTACTGCTCAAAATATGCCTCTAGTAAGTTCTAATTAATTTATAATTCAGAACCCTTCAAAGACATCATCTTTGGAACCTCATATGGTGAGTCTAAGATTATTTATTTCACCTAAATTTTAAACATTTTAATTTTTTCATATTAAAAGTCAATAACTAACAAAATTCAGCTGTAAGCTATTATAGTTTTCGACCAATGTTGTACTATAGAGAGAATGATACAATAGTCTTGATACATTAGCTCCACCACCAGATACTAAAAATGATTACGTTTTAACTACTTGAAAGGAAAAAAAATATCACTAAAATGTCATATTCTCCCCCATTCCCTTTTTTGTCTAACTATGAGGTTGCAACAAATATACAACTTACAGGCAAACTAATAATGCCGTTTTCTATTCGTCCACTTTTTTTTAAACAAAAATATTCAGTTTCCTAAAAATTTAGGATAAAAAGAGCTTTCTGTTTGTCACTTTAGGTGAAAATCTAAAATTTTCGCGCGCGAATGACGTCACCATCTTTGCTGCTGCTTATTCTTGATAGGGACTTGTGGCTTCTGTCTCTATTTTCTTATGTGTGTTTTGATATTTTAAGAATCCTGCAGATAGTTTTCATATAATAGACAAATGAAATGTCCGCAGTTTGTATGTCGACGTTTATGTGCAGTTTTACATAATTTTTTTTATATTTATTTTAATAATTGTGTTAAAATATACAATAATATAACAAATTTTCAGTTATCTGAAAATTTTATTTCTTAAACGAATTTAATAGGCACTGCCTATTATAACATTTCCTTTCTTCAGTAACGTCAAATTTTTTTTTATTTGCCGATACTAGGGTTCATTAATTTGCTTTGGTTCCTTACAATTCTCTTTCAACAGAATATAAATGATTCTGCATCAGTTGAATATTTTGAGAACAAAACTACCATGTTGAATATAAATCAGCAGAATAGAAAACTTACATTTTAGACAATTTTGGAATCGAAAAATGCTCTTTAAAATTGTCTAAGAAAGGCCTTACACAAATGGCTCGCATAAAAATTTTTAGGAAGACTGTGGTATAATAGAAAACATATAATACTACATACGGTGACGACACATCACTCTATTCCAGATCCTCCGATTGGTGGGACCTTAATAATTGGTTCTTTGCAAAAACTCTTTTAATACGTCGCTAACCTTTTCAAAAATCGGCACCAAATAAGACCTTAACGGAAATTAAAAACGAAAGCTCTTAAAGATATAAAATCCTACTGGCAAAGTAACAGGTTCAAAGCGGCGGTTTTGAAAAAGAAACCAGACTTGATTAGAGATTTAAGTACTCTTTGACTTACCGTCTTCATAAGTTTGTTTAACAACGTATATAGTGGTTGGACAATTGTAACTTGAAGTTGTTGATATTTTCCAAATTTCGTTCTGTGCTTTTCAACTAGTCAATATTTTTAATGTCAATTTAAATTTTAGCTTATGCGTGTTCAATTTCTTCAAATATCAAGCAG
The DNA here is from genome assembly GCA_009176605.1 of Armadillidium nasatum. NCBI lineage: Eukaryota > Metazoa > Arthropoda > Malacostraca > Isopoda > Armadillidiidae > Armadillidium > Armadillidium nasatum. The sequence goes on from SEYY01021108.1 coordinate 84,717, forward strand.
CAAATTTGGGTTGAACTATTTTATCTAGACGTTAGAATCTAGAAAAAAAAAGTGAAGTGAAACTATCAACAGCACTCTCGCCTATGTATAGTATTATTTACTTTGCACGATTCTCTCTAACCTCTAACTGTTCATAGTTTTTAGAATTTTTTTTTTTAAGGCTTTCTAATAAGTTGCATAACTCAATTAATATCTTATTTGCAAAGACGGAAGATTTATCAAAAACTGGACCTACATATTGCTGAATTTCTTATAATTGAAGAATGTAAAAATAATTTGAAAAAGTTTAAAATTACTATGTTCCTAAAAATCAATTAAATTTACATTTCTAGATATGCCCATTTTTCGCGTCTGCTGTACTGTACTTTAAAATTCAAATTTTAAAGTCTTGAACATTCTAAATATTGTCGCGCATATACGAATGATATTCACATTTGTCCAAGATTTGAATATAAAAACGGTAAAAGTGGAACAAAATATTTGTAGTTTGAAAATTTGTTGCTTTTCAGTGGCGCTCAAATAAAAGGTCAGGTTAGGAATAAATGAAATTAGTGGAAGAAAGGTGGTGTTCAAAAGTGTGAAAATTAGAACATAGAATGCGAAGAAATTAATGTAGAAATAAGATCGTTCGCCTTTCAGGACAAGTCACCACCAAGAGATGTCAGTTCCAAAGCTAATTTTTCCCTGTTATTTTTTATTATAACATTTTTGAAGTAGTAAAAAAAATAAAAAAGAAGTAACAATTGTTATATTGAAGAGTTAAAATAGATTGTTAAAAGCACGACCAAAAAATGAAATTACAAGAAACACAAAAAAAAGTATTTTTTGCCGAAAAAAAATCTTTATTTAAATATAAAATAACATTAAGCTGCCCATCCAAAAAATATCAATAGACTAAATATATATCGTTGTGCTCGTTAGTATATTTATAAAATATAATCATAAAAAAGTTAGAATATAACAAAAAATTTAAAAGACTAGCAATTTTCAAATCACTTCAAAATATATCAAAATCACTTTAAAAATTATGACTCGAGTTAAAAATTCTATAATGGCTACAAGTCACATGTCTGTGACATGTGGAGTGGTGTTTGCATCAACTCGAAGGCGGCACCTTTAAGATTAGCTCCTCTTAAATTTGCTTCTTGTAAATCGCTTCCAGATAAATCACAATTCTAAAAAAAAAAAAATTTATTATTATGTATTAATACTACACAAGCCTTCAAAATGTGGGTCATTGAAAACAGTCTGGTATCTAACGTGTGATATTTATGTTATTTGGTAGGCTTATTTCAATAAAACTCTTCATCACGTAAGAATTCTTCACGAAATGGAGAAGCAGCGTATCCTAATGTATATAGTTTTGAATAAACTTAATAATAATAGTAATAATAATAATAACAATAATAAAAATCGATTTATAGTGAAATTGTGTGAGAACAATGTATTTAGATATCTTTACAAACTTTGATGAACTATAATTTTGCTTCCAGGTTCAATGATCCTGGTCGTGAACTTTTATATTGCGGCTTTTCCATTCACATAAGAAGCATGGATATTTGATGTATTCTCCCTATTGTCCATGATGCATGCAAAGTACTTTAAGATCTCCACATATTGCCCGTTCGTCATCATGGTATCTGTCAAAATTATTTCTACATCTTTGTGGTCTTTTATATACACATAATGCCCTTTGATAATGAAGCATATTTATTGTCATTTTGAAGTACTAATTTGATGCTTCTTTTACATGAATCATTTATGACCCTCTATTCATCCATATCGTGCTTTATTCTTCAATTTTGGTAACCGAATAAAAATCGAAAATATCTATAAGCCCCATGCGAGCACCTTATATAAACAGATACTGAGACAAATTCTATTGGAGTATGGAGCTCTATTTGTAAATTCTTTGAACATACGAGTAACACTTACCTATAAGAAAGAAATTCAAAAGAAAATGAACAGTAATGTTTTCTGTTCGTTATAAGAATATTTTGCTGTCTTTGACGAGCAAAATAAAAGGATTAAAATTATGTTTATTGTTTTCTTTGCAGCAAAAAATATTTTTATTTTTATTTTCAGAAAACGTCAAAATTAATATTTACTTTTTACTTTCTCAGAAATTAAATCCGATTCTTGAAAAAATTTATAAAAAATAAAAATAATAATAATTCGATTAGAATCTCAAAGTTTACAACTGCAAATAGCTTCCCTCTGCTGCTGACGATAAACCTGGTGAACTCACCTATTCATAACAATCCAGAGTAATTAGCGTTGTTTCTTAGCAGAATTCCTAATCGTCTTGGAAATGAACTTACACATCAAACTTTTCCTAAATTAAGCTTGAAATTATATAACACATTTTATTTCCCTTCAACTTGGTTTCCCCTAGCCTGTTCTCGTTCTTATCGTCACAAGGACGCTAAAATTAAGAATTACGGTCGTTCTCAAGCTTCCGAAACTTTAACTACTTATATGTTGTCCTGCAATCTTGCAAACACTATTCTCTGGCTTGTCGAAAAAAAATGCAATAATATTTCTAGTTCCTTCCTTTCTCACTCTTCTGACACTTTGTAAAATAGCTCTTCTAATTTTGCTTCCACCTGTTTCAACTGTCTCACCTAAAAATGAACTTTACTCTCTACATTTGCTTTCACCTTCACTTTGGATGACTCCTATACTACGGCTCGCTCCAATCCTTAACAACTCATACATGGTTAATTCTGAAATTTCCTCTAAAGATGTAATTTCTGCCTTCTGCGAGTTTAATACAAGGCGACGTACAGTCCTGACAATGTTACTTCTGAGATTATCAAAATTTGTGGCTTCTGACTTTGCGCCCTGGATTGTTAAACTATTTCATACTCCTGGATGTTTAATTGTTTCAAACTCAATCTTTTCATCAAACTGAAAATGTGCGTCATTCAAGCTGAAACGAAAGGGATACAGCTTTTTAATATATTTTTTCAAACTTTCATCCTGCTTAACTTAGCAGTCTAACTTGTTGTTTCCAAAGTTTTTGCATCCATTTTTAATATAAGTAATTGCAAATATTTTAAAAACATTTATTTCTGCTATTCTTATCTCAATTCACAGGTAAAACATTTTTAAGAACTTCATGATTGGGCAGTTCTTTTTTTTATCTCTGATTCCTAGTCCTTTGCATTTCGATATTTCGATGGAACTTTATCTGCGATGATGGGCATTTCGGAAGTTTCCGATAGAATCTGGCAAAATGATTAGTTTTCCAAATTTCCCTTATTCGGTAACTACCCTTCTCTCTGGAAATCCCATCTCTGATTTCCTTTCCGGTCGTTCTATAGTAACTGTCATGGACTTCAGACACATTAAATCTTTAAACAGTACTTAAGTGTTCCTCGGATCCTGCTTAATCTCGATGCATTTTTTACTGTTCACTAAATAATTCGAAATAATTTAATGCACCATTATCATTTACTCTTATACCTATAACAACACTACTAGTATTACATCTTTTCAATTGAAAAGCAAACCACCCAGCAGTTAATAACAAATGCCGGGAGGGAGTGGAGTAATAAAAATCATAACTTTCTAATATATCTACTCACAGTATGAAAAAATATGGTTGTTTTTAATGCCTCAAAAGTGCAATTTCATAGTCTATCTACTTGATGTAGTTTACCACAAATATGTATTTCTTGAAAATATTCAAATTTCCTCTTAAAATTTCTTGTACTGGTGGTCTTTTTGAAATGATCACATGATTTCTCTCATAAAAAAAAAGCTTCTATAACGTTTGGGACTCTAAGAAACCTTTAGCGCTCTTCGGCATCATCAAGTTGATTGATCTGCACAGGAGCGTCGTCCGTTCTTGTAAGGAATACGTCACACATTGGGGTGGTCCCACTAACAAAACACTTTTTTTTACTGGTTAGAGTCAAAGAATATCGCTTCAACTCTTTCCACTATAACTTAATCTCTTCAATCTCCCCTCACTCGGTGAACTGTGACATCGCCCACCTTATACTATGGCTATTACAGTGGATACTGATCTTCTTAACTCTTTAGTAACATACTAAATAACATACCCTTTCACTCGCCTACCCACAAATTATTGTTATTTATCTGTCATACTTTCTGATCCAAGATATAAAACGATATGATCTTTTACATTTTCAAGAGTTGAGTATAGGGATATGAAGACTTTTGATTTGATTGTTATATTCTCTCCTCTCTGGTAGTTGTGGTGTCTCTGGTCTTTTTCATCTGAGAAGACATAATAACAATATTGGTTAGTTTTTACAAATGATATTTTCTTTGTTTAAAGCAATTCAATACCCTTCAAAAAGCCTTGAGAACAAAGAACCAATAATTTATCCACCCTTAGTAGCAAGGTTGAGTTAGTTCATTGTAGTTTGCAGACGTAGGAATAGTTATCTAGTTTTAAAATGGTTGACTGTTTTTGAGAGAATTCCTCAAATCGTTAAAGTTGAACGTGGAGGAACTGCTTTGATGCAGAATCTAAATGTCTGAAGTTTCCTGCCTAACTCAAAGATTTCTCTTTCTGAAACTTTCCAGAATTATGAAAATAATATTTATGATTTATCACCCCCTATCTCTCTATGGTTCAAAGTTTTTATAAACAATGTCAGAAATAATGATATGGTCATGGTCTTTTTGATTATTCAAGGGGGTTCTAAATTATAATGTTTCTGGTTGAAAAATCAAATCTTTTAACCAGTTATAAATCTAAATTGAGAAAAAAATATCTTGTTCATTTTCAAATTTTCAGACCCTTATTTTGGCATAGTTTGAGATCGAAGAACCTATTACTAGGAACAAATACGAAACGTTTCTCCTGCTTAATTTTCCCCATCTCTGGTAAAATACTCGTCAAATATATATATATATATATATATATATATATATATATATATATATATATATATATATATATATATATATATATATATATATATATATATATATATATATATATATATATATATATATATATATATATATATATATATATATATATATATATATATATATATATGAAAGATAAATTTATTAATGATAAAAATTTAGTTAAGAAAAAAGTATATGAATTAGATAATCTATGACATGATTTTTTTATTTTTTTTTTTAACAAATAAAAACTACGCTTACCTCCAAGTCTGCTCCAGCTAACACTGCAGCTCTCAAGTCACAATTTTTAAGATTACAGTTCTTTAAAGTGGCAACTCTTAAGTTAACACCTGCCATAACACTTCCTTCTAAATTAGAACCTCTTAGATTGACACCTACCAATACAATGAACATTATTTGTAATACTTAATAATTATAATAAAAAATTATATATATATATATATATATATATATATATATATATATATATATATATATATATATATATATATATATATATATATATATATATATATATATATATATATATATATATATATATATATATATATATATATATATATATATAAGTTCAAGGGGGTTAGTTGGCTACAACCCTTCGATGCTAGGGTGTGTAAAATGCAGTTTACATCCAAGTTGGAATCTCAGAAGCAGTTAGGTGGAAGGGGACAATGGTACAGCTTTGTAATGTCACAGAAATGTACTAAACTTGGCAAATTTTAAGTTAAAGAACATTTATTACCTTCACAATTTGCTCGATTTCCACTTGGGTCTTCAAAATTACACGAGCGTAAATTCGCTCCTTCCATATTTGCACACAAGAGTTTAACATTAAGAAGTTGGGCTCCTTCCAGAACTGCTTTTGAAAGATTGGCTCGCTCTAAGTTGCAGCCGCTTAGATTGGCGCCCGACAGGTCACTTTCGGAAAAATCTGCATACTACAGGATAATTAAAAGCTTTTGAATTTTAGTGAATAAACCTTAATCTTCTCTTTTTGTTCGCAAGATAATTTGGCAAACATATCTGCAAATAGACTTAATCTAAAGTTTATGAATGATAAAACAAAGCCTCTATACCAATATCGGAATCAATTTGTTTAAAATATATTACCATACCTTAAAATTAATATTCCTTAAATCTAACTTGGATAAATTGGCTCCTTTTAAATTAACGGCTTGAAATCGTAGTTCCTGAGTTGGTTTCGTTGTTAACAAGGCAGAGATCACGTCTGCTCTTGATAAAGGTTCTTCTACAACTTTTGATTTTATTGATTCTTCTATAACAGACTCAAGTTCTTTAACAACTGACTCTAGACCATAAAATTTGGCCTCTTCCAAAACACCTTAAAATAAGAGGGATAAAAGTGTTCATTTATAGCTAAATGAAAGAGCTGTACTGAATATAAAGATAAAAAGACAAAGACAAATATACAGAATGCAAAACAAATCATAACCTCAAAGTGAATTGAAGTTACTCCTACCTTCAGGATTTATATTGTGGTCAATAATAAGTGACCCAGTTCTCAAATAATTAAGAAGAGGCTCAAAATAAACGTAAGATCTATCAATTAAATAAGCTCCACTTGAGTCTCGTATACTTGGACAAAACATTCCTTCGTTACTTCCGGAAAACATCCTGAAAAAAAAATTAAAATTATTCTATACTGAACTGAAATAATATCAATACAACAATACTAACACTTTATTTTGAAGTTACACAATAAACAAAATAATAAAAATTAAAAGAAATAGACATCCCTCTGATTTATATTAGCATTACTAAACTTTCTGATAGTTCAAAATCTTGTCCATCCTAAAAATTATATTTTGTAGATATATGTTACAGAAAATATGTAAAATCATTTTATGGTTAAAATATAAATTTACTAATAAAACAAAATTTTTAATACTATTAAAGCTTTTGAGATATGGAAATAAAGGATTATACTTTAAAGAGAATTATTTGTCAGTAATCTCTTTAATAATGTGTAAAAAAAAGCTCCTTAAAATTTTGGGATAACTCTTTTTAGGAGCAATAATTATTACCTTGAAGAGCGAGTTGCAGGTTTTATTTAAACTTGGCAAGAAAATTTGCATAAGAAACATTAAATTAATAAAAAATATTTGGAGCACAATATATATTATGAACATTATTATTATTATTAACTTATTTATTAATATATATATATATATATATATATATATATATATATATATATATATATATATATATATATATATATATATATATATATATATATATATATATATATATATATATATATATATATATATATATATATATATATATATATATATATTATATATATATATATATATATATATATATTATTAATTTTTAATAAAAAAAAAAAAAAAAAAAAAAAAAATTTAATTAAAAAAATAAATTAAAAAAACTCCTAATAAAAGGGGGAACTAAAATATAAAGAATAATATTCAAATATATAGATAAGTAGATAAATAATGGTATAGATCCATTACAAGGGAGCACTGCCTCTCATACTTCCCCCCCCTAACCCGTGAGTGGTGGTGAAATATATTTGGTAATCAATATATTGCAGTAATATTTGAGATTATAACAAATACATGGCATTAATATGGCAGACAAATTCCATAATAATTTCTCCTGAAATTGGTATGCAATATATATATATATATATATATATATATATATATATATATATATATATATATATATATATATATATATATATATATATATATATATATATATATATATATATATATATATATATATATATATATGATACTGTAAAATGTATATGATTTTTACTTGCTAAGCATAGAGTTGGGTTCTTTCGAAACTAAAGTTGATCTTGTCGTTGTGTAAATTTTTCCTCCAACATTCAAGCTAATCCATTCTTGTGGATTTCCTGATAATGGTATTGATAAACACTTGCAGGATATATTTTGAGCGGGAGGAGGAATGAAATATTCTCCTGCAGATGCATACAACACGTCATCATCTCTGTAATAAAGAAACAAATTTGCTGAGATATTTAAGAATGAAACATGCGGCTTTAAATATTGATTAAATTTATTTGGTGCAAATGGAAAAAGATTCACATTCTTAAATATTTTCTTTGGACTCAACAAAATTCTCAAAAAAGTAAAGTACACTAATAGCCTCCCTCCCTACCCCTCCTTCCCTCCCTCAGAAGGGAAATTAAAAGGAACCCCCAGAATGGGGATTTTATAGAAAATTAAAATATAAAAGGGTTATTTAATTAGATTTTTGAAGACAATTTTAAAGAAATAATAATTAAGATGAAAACTGAGTGAACAATAATTAGCCATGGTTTGAAGTGACAATAACTACTAGAAAAAATTTATTATTATTCTGAATTTTAAATTTAAAAAAAAAATATTTACACATTAAAATTTTTATTTCAAATCTGAGATGGAAAAACTAAAAATATTTTAATCACACTCCTTTTTGTTAAGTTTAAATGAAAACAAAATTCTAGATATATTAATTACAATTAAAAAAAATAAATAAATATTCAATGTGAAACATTAAATTCTAGCAACAGCGAAGCTGGGTTTCTTGAAGTTATCGAATCATATAAAAACTCAAATTTCTCTTTGATTGGTAGTAGTGATGGGACGAATTAATCGGCATCGGCATCGAGAATCGGAAGGATCGTCAATTTTCATGGAATTGGAATCGGCATCGGAATTTTTCTTCAATTGTCTGTATTTGAACACATTTCTGGTTATTTTAAAAAATTAGCATTTTACAAAGTAAATGCCAAATAACCATGTTCCCCAGAAAAATACTCTAGTACTCTTATTACTAAATATAGACATCAATCTTATTTCCACTCCAATGTAAAACTAAATAATACCCTCATTCCTTGGTTCAAGTTTACTTGAAGTGCCAAATTTGAACTTGAGAATAAAAGCTAAAAACATTGAGGGTAAAATAAAAATCATAATGGGGAAAACGGGTTAATAAGTCAATATTATTGAAGCATAAAAAGTAAAATTTTTGTGAATTTTTAAAAAATATATATATATATATATATATATATATATATATATATATATATATATATATATATATATATATATATATATATATATATATATATATATATATATATATATATGGTGTGTGTGTGTGAGAATAAAAATGAATATAAATTGTTATGAATAAATAAATAAACAAACACATATTCCTGGTCATATTATTGTACCATGACTATGAGTAAGCCTTAGAATTCACTTAAACATATAAAGAAGGATAAGATTAACCTCCAAATATTAGGAATAAAAAACTTTATATTTACTATATTACTTTTTTCACAATTTTTCCATTCTTTAAAAAAATATATATATAAATATATACAATACATAGAAAATACAATTTAAAGCAAGCTATGCTATATAAACATAAAGGAATACAAATTTAATGTTTCAGTATCACTGTTATTCCTATTTTAGAAGTGAATAATGGTTTCTGTCTATTTTTATAACAATTTCAACTATATTGGGAAGAAACAAACAATTTACCTTAAAAGACTGATATCATCAATTAATCCACCTTGGACAGTAAACAAATGTTTTACAGGAATTCCCAATTTATGTGATGCTTTTTGCAACAATTCTTGTAATGAGCCAGTTATCAGAATCACCTGAAAAATTTAAATTTAAAAATATTTAATCCATCAAATTCAACAATTAATATGAGTACTATAGACAACAATTAGGTCTTTTATTTACAGAAGAGTTTGTTGTTCATGCATTAATAATAATGTGAGCACTTTTAGGAAGGTTTTTACAATTATAGATTTACGTATATTATTTGTATTCAGTTTAATTTCATTATTGATCACTTTAAACATGGCAATTACTAAAAGTGAATCTACATTTTGAGATTTTGAGGAATTTTTTATAATTGTACAGATGGTGTTGAAATTTTTTATTTTTTTTTTTTTATGGTAAAACAAACATTTGGTTATATAGGCTTATTTCAATTACTCTAAATACAAAAATAAAAAAAAATAGCTGTAACAATATTACGACTACAATTTTATTTTGTAAACAATAAATTTATAGTTAATTTCTTATGTGGATAAAATATTTACCAAATGAAAACTTTTACAAATTATGAAATTATAGAATGCGAACTTTGATTAATCAATACATGCTAGAGATAAAATATTACAGATTATCCTAGTTCGGGATTTTAATAAAAGTAAGATATTATGACTGCTTCATACTTTGCCATCCATATGAGATCCATTGCGGAATAGAATCACCCTCTTCATAACTTCTTCATTTATAGAAAATATTTAATTTGATTAATTTTATTTTAAACCTTAAA
>SEYY01021108.1:100000-102500 GCA_009176605.1 Armadillidium nasatum
AACACCCACATACACAGGCACACACACAAGCGCACACACATACACGTACACATATACATAAGAGGCGGGACATCTTCATAGAGACTCTTTGTGGGATTCCTAATTCAGGGCTGGGCCTATTTCTTTCCTTCCTCTTCTCGTGTGCTCGAAAACTTTCTCTCTATGTTTGTTTTTCCTTCTGGATTAAATCATTCTCACTTTTTGTCGCACGTTTCCGTTTTAAAATTTCCTGTCTATTTTTGTTTTTCCCTCTGCATTAAATCATTCTCTCTTTTAGAATCACGTTTCCCCTTTTAAAACTTTCAGCCTATTTTTGTTTTTCCCTCTTGATTAAATCATTCTCACTTATAGACTCCCGTTTCCTTCTTCTGAGAGATTCTCCTGAGTGTTAAAAGTTAGATTACATATATATATATATATATATATATATATATATATATATATATATATATATATATATATATATATATATATATATATATATATATATATATATATATATATATATACAAAATTTAAATAATAATTTATTTTGAAACATGATATTACGATTATTGTTTCCTTTTCATTTAAGTAAAGCTAAATTTTAACCAATATATCTTGCAACTTTCTTTTGCAAGAAATGTCAACTCTAACTTTGTTTCTTCCTGTTTCTCTCCTCCAGTATCTTCTGATGTCAAAACTACAGTTTTACCTTCTACTAAAACTGAACTCTTCGCTCAAATTTTTTACTCTAACACTACGTTAGATGATTCCGGAGTTATTCCTCCTCCTTCAACTCCTACAACTCATTTATGACTAATATTGTAAATTTTTCTAAAGATGTTATTTTGCTCTCTTTGAGCTCAACAATAAGAAGGCATACGGTCCTGATGGTATTCCTCCTTTAGTTCTCAAAACTTGCTCTTCCGAGCTTGCACCCTGCCTTGGTAAACTATTTCGCCTATGTCTTTCTACTTCAACCTTCTCTTCTTTCTGGAAACGTGCGCTTATTCAGCCTGTGACGAAGAAAGGGAACCCCTTTCAACCCTTTAACTATCGTCCTATTTCTTTAAACTACGTTCTTTCTAAAGTTTTCGAATCCATCCTTAACTGGAAGATTTGGAAACACTTCCATTCTTCTAATCTTATCTCTGATCGCCAGTATTACTTTCGTTAAAAACGCTCTACTAGTGATCTTCTTCCCCTTCTCTCTGATTCTTGGTCCTCTGTTCTTCGATGTTTCGATGAATCTTTCGCTGTAGCGTTAGATATATCGAAAGCCTTTGACAGAGTCTGGAATAAAGCTTTGATTTCCAAGCTTCTCCCTTACGGAATCTATCCTACTATCTGTGGCATACTCTCTGTTTTCCTTTCTGGTCGTTCTATAGCATCTGTTGTAGAAGGCCACCGTTCTTTCTTAAAATCTATAAATAGTGGTGTTCCTCAGGGATCTGTCCTATCCCCAACTCTCTTTCTAATTTTCATTAAAGACCTTCTCTCTATTACTCCATCACCTATCTACTCCTATGCTGATGACTTTACTTTCATTACTCCTTTCACACCTCCCAACAGCAGTTAGTTGATGCAAGAATGGTGGCCTTTGAGCAACTGACCTCTGATTTTCTCTTCTTTCAAATTGGGGAAGAGAAAATCGTTTTCAATGCCTCAAAAACTCAATTCCTCCATCTCTCTACTCGATACAACCTTCCACACAACTATGACATTTTCTTTGAAAACACTAGACTCAAACATTTATTCGTCCACAATATTCTTGGTGTTTTTTTTTTCAGAATCTTTCTTGGAAAGATCACATTCCTTCTCTTTATAAATAAGCTTCTAAGAGGTTGGGTGTTTTGAGGTTCCTTCGTGATTTCTTTACTCCACCCCAGTTGCTTGCTCCTAACAGAGGTGTTGTTCGCCCCTGTATGAGTACGCATTACACATCTGGGCTGGTTCCACACATACAGCTCTTGTCGAAAAGGTGGAGACTAGGGCTTTTCGTCTGATAAACTTTACCGTTATTCTCAGTCCTACATGTACGCTACTGGTAAAGTCTGGAACACACTCCTCTTCCTTCTGACTTGTACATTTTTAAAAGTCGTGTCTCGGAAAATGTCGGTATTTATCGGCCCTTGATTCTGTTATCCCCAAACTCTGGTGGAAATCGTTAGGTCTCTGGCCTTTACCCACCAGAGACGAAAATTATATAATATATATATATATATATATATATATATATATATATATATATGTGTGTGTGTGTGTGTGTGTGTGTGTGTGTGTGTGTGTGTGTGTGTGTGTGTGTGTGCCCCTCCATGAAAAGGGCTCTGCCCGTGAATGATGGCGTTTCTGTATATATATATATATATATATATATATATATATATATATATATATATATATATATATATATATATATATATATATATATATATATATATATATATATATATATATATATATATATATATATTGGAATTTTAACAATTTATACTAAGCAATAAAATAAACTCTGTTG
>SEYY01021108.1:107500-112500 GCA_009176605.1 Armadillidium nasatum
ATATATATATATATATATATATATATATATATATATATATATATATATATATATATATATATATATATATATATATATATATAGTAAAAGTTTGCGCTCGATTTGGAATATAATATAATTTCACTTGCAACGATCTAACGGTTTTCGTTTTGAAAGTAGAAGCAACTTTTGAAGCCTCTTGCTCGCACGGCCGAATAGCCTATCAGATAATTATTTGAAAAAAAAGGAAAAAAATATTTATTTATTATATTATATATATATATATATATATATATATATATATATATATATATATATATATATATATATATATATATATATATATATATATATATATATATATATATATATATATATATATATATATATATATATATATATATATATATATATATATATATATATATATATATATATATATATATTGGAATCCGGATGCATTGATATGATTCTATCATCAAAAAGTGTTATTATTTTTGTATTCGTATCTCGTAGTAATTAAAATGATCTTTTCTATTAAATTATTCTAACTAAATACGATACATCACTGATAATGAACTCATTTTAATAAGAAGAAAGTTCACGGCAGAATAATTTTGAAACTTCCTCACCGTTTCAATTGTTTTTTTTTTTTTTTTTCGTTTTTTCGTTTTATCACCTATTTAAATATTGCGTTAAAAAATATAAGAAAAAGTTTGGTTATTACTATACTACAACTACTACCAATCACTACTATTATTACTACTACTACTCCAACTGTTACTACTGCGATTACTACTACAACTACTGTTTTTGCTGTAAATACAATTGTTTTTGTTCTACTACTACTGCCGTTATAATTATTTCTTGCTCTGTTGCTACCACAACCACTACTACTACTACTACTACTACTACTACTACTACTACTCGTACGGTACAGTATCGTACAGTATTTTATATATATATATATATATATATATATATATATATATATATATATATATATATATATATATATATATATATATAATAATAATAATAATAATAATATAATAATAATAATAATAATAATAATAATAATAATAATAATAAAAATTGTGAATATTGTTTCATTACCTTTTTTCCTCTTTTTATTATTGTTATTATTATTATTATTATTATTATTATTATTATTATTATTATTATTATTATTATTATTATTTTGAGGTTGTATTGCAACGTTGAATAAATTTTTAGTGCCTGTAAAACTAGTAACTTTTCTCATTTCTGAAAAGGACAAAAAGTTATTGTTCAAGTAGTAATTGTTCTTTAATCATAATAACTAAATTATTTGTTGTCTCAAGACCAACACTCTCTACAGATATGACTGTGAGGATTGTATTGTGAAGAGAAGGTTAACTGTAACCGATATTAATGATAAACAGGATAATCTAACACTAATAAGAATTGTGCCTCTCATCCCCCCCCAAAAAAACTATCAAATTATTGCACCAAATGAACCTGATAAACTCATTAGGGAGTACTACCTTGATTATCATATTTTGAAGAAATTTGGTGACGAAAATTAACACTAAATTTCGAAGAAAAGACTACCTGGTTTATATCATCTAGTCAGCTGATAAACTATTTGGTCCAACAGTAGATCAGGTTTTCCAACAGTAGATCAGTTTTATGAATGAAAACTCTCAAAAAAACACCTACAATTAGCAAGGTGAATCTGCAAGGATGTTGGTGTCTATAGTTTAGTTTTTTCCTTACCCCAACATTACTCATCAATGGTTGAAACAGCGAATATGTCAGGCAATTAGGTCTATCCTATGGTCTATTCATTAGAGCCAAAACTCTAGGCATTATTTCCCATTAATTTCAAATAATGCTTCTCTACCCATAGCAACGTAACTTATTTTTGCTTTGGTAAGCACTAATATGAACTTCATGATCGTTCTTTACCAGTAGAATCACATGATTTGAAAATCATTCAACTATTGTCCTAAGTTTGGAAGCTATTGAGACGTATATTTCTTACTCTAACTTGTCTAATACAATTGTCAGATGCCCCGATTGAAGACTTGCCACATCTTGCCGTCTACCGTGGCTCAAACGGTAGGGTGATTGACTCACGTGCTTGAGGGCCTCGGTTCGATTCCTCTTTGGAATCCTAGGTATATACTACCTAGAAAAGTTCCTCTCCTCGAATAGGGCAATGCCAGTGAGATGTGAACTTTTTATTTGAAAAAAAAAAAAAAACAATTTAACTGAATGATGCATCTCAAGAAGAATGAAAACTCTGTTTAAAGTAAAAAGATTCTCCACCAACGTATTATTAGTAACGAAATATATCTCAAAATCCATTTCTCAATTATTTACCTTATTTTTCCAAACTTTCTGTATATATATATATATATATATATATATATATATATATATATATATATATATATATATATATATATATATATATATATATATATATATATATATATATATATATATATATATGTGTGTGTGTGTGCGTGTGTGTGAATGTTTATTTATTTATTTTCACTCTTATATCCTGTGTCATCTGATGCATGAAACGTGTTATTTAGCTATGTAGAGAAAACGGACAGCAGAAAGTATGTGAACATATATATACTCACAGGCACACACTAATTAATATATATATATATATATATATATATATATATATATATATATATATATATATATATATATATATATATATATATTATATATATATTACTATTATTTTACTATTATTATTATTATTATTATTATTATTATTATTATTATTATTATTATTATTATTACATGTTATTATTATACTATTATTATTATTATTATTATTATTATTATTATTATTATTATTATTTATATATTATTATTATTACATGATTTTATTATTATACTATTATTATTATTATTATTATTATTATTATTATTATTATTATTATTATTATCTCATATTGCTGATATAACTTGTAGAAGTAGCTGTCAGAGATGACCAAATAAAGGAGAAGTATGTGTGGAAAATAGAATCCCACGAACCCTCATCAGTGGAAGGTGTATTCGACAAATGTTTCCCACTGAGTAGTTTTAAATTTAATCTCAATTCTGTTGTTGTATAAAGAGAGTGGAGATGAAAGACCTGATTAGAAGAAAAGGGTCATATATCACCCTTTTAAGTAAAACTGTAAAAAAAAAAATCGTCCTAGATATGGTGAACGACCTCCATTGAAGGTCAGATAAGGAATGACCCCCATAGAAGGTCAGATAATGAATAACCCCCATAGAAGGTCAGATAAAGAATGATCCCTAGTCAGACTATAATTATTTAATTGGAGTTATGAATAGATGTGCTAAAGACTTTCCAGAACAGATTTTGTTTTTCCGGAACATGATTTATATGTACACACACACTCGTACACACCCTTTCTCCTCTATCACACACACACGCACATACACGCACACACACTCCATTTGTATTATGTTGCATATGGTAGGCGATATTGTTAGGTGTAATTAAACTATCAAGTAAAGTACCTTTCTGCAGATGTCTTTATTTTACTTACAAATACATTCTCATTTTTGATTTTGAAAATTATTTTATTATTATTATTATTATTAATATTATTATTATTACTATTATTATTATTATTATTATTATTATTATTATTATTAGTAGTAGTAGTAGTAGTAGTAGTAGTAGTAGGGATAATAGCAGTAGTTGTTGTAGTAGTAGCTGTTTTATTTTTTTTTAAAAAAAAAAAAATTGCTATTATTATTATTATTATTATTATTATTATTATTATTATTATTATTATTATTATTATTATTATTATTATTATTATTATTATTATTATTATTATTATTATTATTATTATTATTATTATTATTATTATTATTATTATTATTATTATTATTATTATTATTATTTATCTATATCTTATTAATATTATTCCGTTCACTTTTTTTCGTTCATTTGTTTTTTATAAGAATTTTGGTCAAACCTATATTAAGTTGCTTCACCAAATATATATATATATATATATATATATATATATATATATATATATATATATATATATATATATATATATATATATATATATATATATATATATATATATATATATATGTTTAAATAAAAGTTCAATTTTTAAATTTATATTTTAAATTTGTATATTTTAATAATAACAAGACCCCCAGATATTTAAATGAATTAACGCACTCCAATCTCTTCCCTCCGGACATTAATTTGCATTTCATCAATCTCATTCATACCCCTCTTCCCTCCCTTCCCATTTTTCATCCATAACGCTTTATTCTTACTCGCATTACTTGTGTGTGTGTGTGTAGGTGTGTGTGTGTGTGTGTGTATAGATATGAATGACCTTCTTTGTGGTAAAAGAAGTGTGAAAGGACAGGTTTTGAAATAGAAAAAATGTTTGAAAATATTTCTCCAATTTTTTTTTTTTTTTTTTTTTAGTAAAAATAAACTCAGTTATAGTTAAATTTTAATTATCTGAAAAAAAAAAATAAATAAATAAATAAAAAAAAAAAAAAAAAAAAAAATTTTTTTTCCAATTTTTTTTTTTTTTAAATTTCATTTGGAGTGAGAGTTAAAAATAAAAAGTTTAACAATTTAAAATATTTTCCGGTATACGATCAGTTGTCCTCTCGCTTTACTCTCTAATATATATATATATATATATATATATATATATATATATATATATATATATATATATATATATATATATATATATATATATATATATATATATATATATATATATATATATATATATATATATATATATATATATATATATATATATATATATATATATATATATATATATATATATATATATATATATATATATATATATATATATATATATATACGTTTTCACACCGTCTTCATTACAAACTAAATTTTACAAATTTCTATTTTAAAATACAGTCAAAATATAAATTCATTAACTATATGTAAAATATATTAAATAATTATAATT
>SEYY01021108.1:117500-120000 GCA_009176605.1 Armadillidium nasatum
AATTGGAATAATATATTTGGTAATTTTAAATAAAGAAGTGGTAAAAACACATTTAACGTTTGATTAGTTTTAAAAGTTTAAAGCTTATATTGTTGGTGTGAGAGTTTAATAGATTAGAGTCGATTACCAAATCGATTCTCCTAAAGTTGGATGTAGTATCTGGAGGACATATAAGACATGTGTTTGCAAAGCACAACCCAAAATGAACTAATTTCCAAGGAAAGTATTTGAAATTGCACGTTGAAATTGAGTTGTTAGTTATTTTGCTTTGAGTTCCTACCGTTCATGGTATAGTAATTACATCACCTGATGCACCTGATGCACCTGATGCACCTGATGTCAAGAATTATAACGTCTGGTCACATGTCCTGAATTGGAAGACATATCTACTTTGAACAATGGTTTAGGTGAGATGATCTATCAGGATAATCAAAGTCAAAATATCAAAGATTGAATATGACACCTTTGAAGATCTTGACTGAGAAAAATTCTACGTTCTCCTTATTTTTCATATTTGACTTCATTTAATTACTATCTATTTTAGAGTTCACAGAACTACATCGATGGAGTAGTTCTTATTCTTCCTATTTGACTTCATTTGATTACTATCTATTTTAGAGTTCACAGAACTACATCGATGGAGTAGTTCTTTTTCTTCATATTTAACTTCATTTGATTACCATCTATTCCGGAGATCACAGAAATATCTCGATGGAGTAGTTCTTATTCTTCATATTTGACTTCATTTGATTACCATCTATTTCCGAGTTCACAGAACTACATCGATGAAGTAGTTCTTATTCTTCATATTTGACTTCATTTGATTACCATCTATTCCGGAGTTCACAGAACTATCTCGATGCAGTAGTTCTTATTCTTCATATTTGACTGCATTTGATTACCATCTATTCCGGAGTTTACAGAACTATATCGATGGAGTAGTTCTTAAGAACACGGAATGAGATAGAAACTGCTCACTATCCATTTTTTTCAGCCAAACAATAAAAGAAATAGAAAACAGTAATAAAAAAGGAAAATTGTTTATGAATTACTGAATATATATATATATATATATATATATATATATATATATATATATATATATATATATATATATATATATATATATATATATATATATATATATATATATATATATATATATATATATATATATATATATATATATATATATATATATTTAACTTTTATTGAAAATGAAATTCACCAATTAAAAATGATTTCAATTCGGTATTCTTCAGAATTACTGTTAAATACTTTTAAGTCTCGTTTAAATTCAAATAAATTTTTATAATAATAAAACAAAAAAAAATTAAAAAATTTTTCTTAAAAATTATTTTTAGAAACCTAAATTTTCCTTCTCTAAGCCTTTGGGCTTTTTTTTTTTTTTTTTTTTTTTTTTAAATGGTTTGAAACTCTTTTGTTACTTTCTTATTGTGTCATATATTTGACGATAAGGTTAATTTATTCTGTAGATTATTTTTTAAAAAAATTTTTTAATTAAATTTATTTTATTCATTATTAAAATTAAAAAATTTAAAAAAAAAAAAAAAAAAAAATTTTAAATTAAAAATTATGAAAAAAAAAAAAAAAAAATATTTAATTTAAAAAAAGTTTTATTTTTTTTTTATTTAATTTTAATCTTACATAAATTATAAAATTTAAATATAATTGACCTAATTTATTTTTTGGCAAAATTATATAATTTTTTAATTTCTATTTTTTTCCCTTTGTATAAATTATTTTCTTCTTTTTTTACATTTTTTTTGGAGAGGTGGGGGTGAGAGGGGAAGTGGGGGTGAGGGTGGGGCTGGGGTTGGGGGGTAAGGGAGACAAATTATTTAGTAAAGAGGATCTCTACTTTTCTTTTTAAATCAGTTTTTACCTTTTTGAGTCTCTTCTATGAGATAACTTATTTGTTAAGAGTTGCGAAAAAAAAAAAGGAGAAATCCTATTTATCTTAAAGGATTTGAATATTATTGTATTTATTATTATTTTTATTATTATTATTATTATTATTATTATTATTATTATTATTATTATTATCATTATTATTATTATTATTATTACTATTTCTACTATTAATAGGTTAAGTGGTAAATATGAAATATTTGCATTGTGAAATATCATCCGTTAGAAAGTAAAAGACAACAAAAAAAGACAAAAAAAATCCCTTTATCCTTATTAGAATAGTAAAATTTTCAAATACAAATGTGAAAGAATAGTAAATGGTCTTTATTTATTATTATTACCTTTTTAATGATTAACACAACAAAGTAAAACAAGGTAATTTACCTGTAATATATATATATATATATATATATATATATATATATATATATATATATATATATATATATATATATATATATATATATATATATATATATATATATATATAATAATTTTTTTTTTTCCTTTCCTTCTTTTCTACAGCGGCTGTTGTAGACGGCTTCTTTCATCCTTTAAATCTATTAAT
>SEYY01021108.1:150000-152500 GCA_009176605.1 Armadillidium nasatum
GCAGTATACGTAACGCTTTAAAGTCCTTTAAAATAGGTCCATTTGTAAAATCCAGATTGAAGGATAGTAGAAACCTTCCAGTTTAAAATTTCGATTTTATTCGTTTTTTATTGTTGGATAAATATGGATATAATTGAAAGTAAATTGAAATTTTTATTATGCCTGAATAAGTTTCGAAATCTTAAATACATTGATTTTATTTATTGTATTTTAAAGTATATATATATTCGTTATTATTCAAAACACTTTCTTGAGTTTGTCATTTACTTAGCATGAAAACTCTCAATACTATTCCATTAGTTTTACACAATTCCTGAAGTTATTTGGACTGTGGAATTGAGATTTTATATTTTGATATCATTTTCAAAATAATTCATGCTTTTCAAAATGATTCATGCATTTCGAAATGATTCATGCTTTTTGAAATGGAATTTGATACCTGCAAAATATAGAAATGTTTATTTGCATTTTTTAATTTATTAAATTTCAATAGTGGTTGAATGTTGTTTCTCTCATTTTCAGTTTTATATAATAATTTTTAATAAAATTTGAATGCAGTATTTTAGTTGTACAATACATCTATCACTATAATTTGCTTTTTGAAAACTTACAGAAGCAGTCAGCTGCATGGGTAATATCGTAAGAGTGATTATTTTTAACTTTTTTTGTCTTGTGTTTCTCCTGAAATTGATTCTTTTCCTCTTCAAAATCATTAAAAGTTTTTTTTTTTTTTTTTTTTTAATATAAAATATAGAAATAAAAGAAACACTTACAGGGTGGCTCAATTGCGAACAAAAACGAATTCATTTTTAAAGATCCTTCAACGTCCAAAAATACAAATAAACATTTCAATATTTTACAGGCATTAAATTCTATTTCTAAAACTATGAATCATTTTGGAAAGCAATCAAAGTATAAATTGTTTCTTGTAAATAATCTTTTTATTTTCAGAGGGAAAATTTACTCAGAAATGAAACAAAATTTAGGAAAAAAAAAGACATAAAATTCTAATGTGAAAATTCTTGCTACTATATGAACATTAATTTGAACCTATTAATTAAAATCAAATTTTTTTTTTTTATTTTCTCTAAAAATTTACCTTTCTAATATATGACTTTGGAATTTATTCGTACTTGGAAATTTTTATTTTTAAGGAGTGACTCTTCCCGTCCTACATTTCTCTAAGTCTTTTACCTTCCCTTTTTTAAATATTGCTGTGTAATCATTTAAATCTCTTTTAGAATCGGATAGGATATTAAAAACACTTTAAATTTAATTCTTAGATAATCAGCTGAACAAAGACGTCTTAATTTTCAATAGTTCTTTTCTTCTTTTTCTTCTCTTTTTTCTCTTCTTCGATGATGGACAGATATTTTAGGATTTCTTTTCGAGTTGCCAAGACCACAGTGTAAATAATTTATATGTATATTTATATACTATGTTAAGAATTAATTATTCATAGTTTTTTTTTATTACTATTCCTCAAATTATCACATTTTATGGCTGATTTATTTTTAATAGTTTATTTATATTTACTCGAAATTTGCATTTATTATTTAAATTTAAACCTAAAACATCCTAATATGTTTGTCTTTGCAAATAATAATTACACATGTACTCATATATATATATATATATATATATATATATATATATATATATATATATATATATATATATATATATATATATATATATATATATATAGTAAAAATAATAAAGTGATCTTCACTAATTAATTATCTAACATAGGCATAACGAAAGAATATAGGAGAGGTTAGAGCGACTATTTGGCGAGTTCAAACTTGGGCTGGGAGGGGAGTATGGATATCGAAGGAATGGAAGCGTCACATATCTTATGTTCTCCCAGAGTACCAAAGTGGATATGATATGGAAATACAATAAAAAAATCATAAATTTTATTTACATATTTGAAAAAAGCATTTTATTCCGTATCGAGAGAGAGAGAGAGAGAGAGAGAGAGAGAGAGAGAGAGAGAGAGAGAGAGAGAGAGAGAGAGAGAGAGAGAGAGAGAGAGAGAGAGAGAGAGAGAGAGAGAGAGAGAGATAAGGAACAAGGAGGAATATGAAGATAAAGAATGGCTGTGAATGATAGCTGTAGTAAAATAAGGAAGACCCCTATCACCGATTCTTTTTATGGCATACCTGAACACCTTGCCTTTGATTGAGACGTTATGGCATTATGGTTATGAAAACCTGGCGTGTTTGAAGAAGACGGAGAAAAGTTGAGAGATTGTGTGTTATGTTTCTCATACTAACTGAAAAAAAGCTGGACCAAACATACGTTTGGGCAGGACAGGAACAATTATTTAATCAGAGGAGAGCGTGAGTAGTTGATAATTAATGGGAGGTTGGCTCGATTGACCCGAGGAAAAGTTAATACGTGGACAGACGCAAGTACTTGAAATGTATTCGGAACAGGTGGAGGAAATACACAAGAGATTACAAGTATGATTGAATTGAAAACGGCTCTGCCCATG
>SEYY01021108.1:157500-160000 GCA_009176605.1 Armadillidium nasatum
AAAATGATGATGATGGAGACGTTGTTACGTTCTTAAGGCACTGTTATTATTTTTTCTTCTCACGCTGATAAGACGTCTCGATTGACGATTTATGTTTCGTTATTTAAATTCCTTTGCTTGGAAATTTAGTAACTAAACATAAATCGTCATCGAGAGTCTTATCAGGGTGAGATTTTCCCATAAACCAAAAATATGACGATTGTATTATTTCATATTCAGGGCAATCTAATGAGAAATATATATATATATATATATATATATATATATATATATATATATATATATATATATATATATATATATATATATATATATATATATATATATATACAGATCACCGCCACTCACAGGCAGAGCCCTTTTCAAAGGAAGAAAACTCACACAAACACAGACCTAACGCACATCCCTCAAATGGGCACAGACGGAAACCTTTAAGAGTGGAAGATTAAATACAGGAGGAAAAATAGATGATGGTAGGGAGTTCCACAGAACAGAGGTGGCTGGAAAGAAGGAGGCACCACAACGAACTAGCCTGGGGTTTCCTATATTCACACAAAATTTGTGCGAAAGCAGGGCACCCCTTGTGCAACGAGGATGACGCATATATATATATATATATATATATATATATATATATATATATATATATATATATATATATATATATATATATATATATAGAGAGAGAGAGAGAGAGAGAGAGAGAGAGAGAGAGAGAGAGAGAGAGAGAGAGAGAGAGAAGGGAGAGAGAGAGAGAGAGAAAGAGACAGACAGACAGACAGACAGACAGACAGACAGAGAGAGAGAGACAGACAGACAGACAGACAGACAGACAGAAGAGAGAGAGAGAGAGAGAGAGAGAGAGAGAGAGAGAGAGAGAGAGAGAGAGAGAAACTCTTTACCTAAAATAAAATTTGATTATATTTTTAATGAATAGGTTCTTTTATAACTTAGACATTCATCTTATTGTCAAGTTAAAAATTGCCAATAAAAATTAAGCAATATTTTTTAAATTGTCAACGGCAGATTTGGGTAATGACATTTTTAAGATGAGTTTTAAAAAATATAAGAAGAAAGTAGATGAAAATATGATAAATAGAATTAGATAAGATTGGTGAATGGATAAGAAGTATTTTCTTCCATGAATGTTAAAAATTGTTTCCTTAATTCTGAGTAACATTTTTTGTTACAATGCTTCCTTTAACCATTAAACCTTCTTCCTTACCATTAACCATTCTTTAGTAATTCATTACTTTATTTAATGTGTGTTAGGAAATTTTATTGCTTACTCATCAAAAAAAATTAAAAATTTGCTTTATGTTACCTATATGTATAATATACATTTATGAATGTTTTTGTGTCTATGAGAATTATTGAGATGAAATAGTTCAGAGATAATATATATATATATTGCTTATTGGATTTTATTGCTTACTCATCAAAAAAAATTAAAAATGTGCTTTATGTTACCTATATGTATAATATACATTTATGAATGTTTTTAGTGTGTATGAGAATTATTGAGATGAAATAGTTCAGAGATAATATATATATATATTGCTTATTGGATTTTATTGCTTACTCATCAAAAAAAAATTAAAAATTTGCTTTATGTTACCTATATGTATAATATACATTTATGAATGTTTTTAGTGTGTATGAGAATTATTGAGATGAAATAGTTCAGAGAAAATATATATATATATTGCTTATTGGATTTTATTGCTTACTCATCAAAAAAATTAAAAATGTGCTTTATGTTACCTATATGTATAATATACATTTATGAATGTTTTTAGTGCCTATGAGAATTATTGAGATGAAATAGTTCAGAGGTAATGAATATATTTGAGAATAAGTAAGTATAGAAGAGTTATTCGAAAGTGACGTTCTATATTCCATCTTTTCTAGTAAAGAGTTGTGAATAAAATTGCTCCGTATATATGATCCTGAGTTTTTGAAAAAAATGAACATCAATACTGAGTAGGAAATATGGACGTTATTTTCATAGAAAACCTCCTACTTCAGAAGCTCTCTATAGTGAGTTGCATAGTGAGTTTTTTGTATAGTGAGTTCTTAAAAGAAAGATCAGGAGAAAAGAGGCATGACAATTATGAAGAACAAGAGTAAAATTTGAATTGGGTATTGTGGTAAAAGATATAGTTGTACTAAAACTTGAGCAAAGTATATAGATGAAGGAATTGAATTTTTGAGGCATTGAAAACTACCATCTTCACCGAAGTGAATAACTAATGAAGTAACATAAAATCTCCTTAATGAACATTATATAAAAAAGGGCTGGAGAAAGTAATTAAAACTGAGTAACACCACTGTTAATGAATTTAAGGATGAACGAAAGCGAAAAAAACAGTTACTCTCGAGCGACTGGAAAGGAAATCAGAGAGTATAGAGTTCTCCTATAGAGAAAGAGTGAAGTTTGATAAACAAAGCAATATTGGAATATTTATGGAAAATTTTTAAAATGTCCAAAGCTATAGGA
>SEYY01021108.1:192500-195000 GCA_009176605.1 Armadillidium nasatum
CCTCTGGTGGGCAAAGGCCAGAAGCCTACCAAATTTCCACCGGAGAAATGAGCAAATCGGGAACCTGGTCAGATTAAAAGCCGACATATCCCGAGACACGGCGTTTGAAGGTGTGTAAATTATTGGAAATTGGGAAAATAGATGAAGGTAGTGTGTTCCAGACTTTACCAGTAGGGTACATGTAAAATTAAGCATAGCGATTAAGTCTGGGGTCTGAGAGTTGGACAGGGAATCGGAATAGATTCCGAAAGAGGGAAGTTTGGAAATCAAAGTTTTGTGCCAGGCTCTATATCGAAAGCTTTCGATATGTCCAGCGCGACAGCAAAAGATTCACCGAAATGCCGAAAAGCGGAGGACCAAGAGTCAGAGAAAAGATAAAGAAGATCACCAGTAGATCGTTTCTTACGAAAGCCATACTGACGATCAGAGATAAGATTAGAAGAATTGACATGTTTCCAAATCTTCCTGTTAAGGATAGATTCGAAAACTTTAGAGAGAACGGAGGTCAAAGAAATAGGACGGTAGTTGGAGGGTTGAGAGGGGTCCCCCTTCTTCGGCACAGGTTGAATGAGCGCACGTTTCCAACAAGAAGGGAAGGTTGAAGTAGAGAGGCAAAGACGAAAAAGTTTACCAAGGCAGGATGCAAGCTCGGAAGTTCAAGTTTTGAGAACCACAGGAGGGATACCGTTAGAACCGTACGCCTTCTTAGTGTTAAGCTCAGAGAGAGCAGAATGACGTCTTTAGAAGAAATTATAATTTTGGACATAAATAAGTTGGAGGAGGGAGTAAGAACAGCTCCGGAATCGTCTAAGGTTGAAATAAAGTCAGAAGTCTGAGCGAAAAGTTCAGCTTTAGAAGGTAAAACGGCAGTTGAACCGTCAGAAGATACTAGAGGAGGGAAAGGGGAAGAAGCAATGATAGAGTTAACATTTTTTGCAAAATGCCAGAAAGAACGTGAAGAAGAGTAACAAGAAAGATTATTGCATTTTTTACGGAGATATGATTTTTTAGTGTTACGAAGGATAGATTTTGCACGATTCCGGGATAAAACATATGTTACGTGTTAAACCAAGGTTTGTTAGGTTTAGTAGAAAAGAAAGAATATGGAATGTACGCTTCCATGCCAGAGAGGATCACTTCGGTTATATGCTCTGCACATTCCGAGGGACCCCTCCCACGGAAATAATAATAATTCCATGGGAAATCAGAAAAGTACAACCGCAAGTCTAATCAGTTAGTGGCACCAAAATACCAGAAACGACTCCTCACCGAAGACGGAGGCCGTTCTTGCGAAAGACTTGAAGAGACAGGACAAGGTAATGAGATAAGAAGGTGATCGGATGGACCCAGAGGAGGAAAGAATTTAACAGTGTAATGAGAAGGATAAGAAGTTAGGAAAAGATCAAGTATGTTGGGTTCATCACCAAGGCGGTCAGGGATACGGATAGGAAGATGCATCAACTGCTCAAGGTTGTTTTGGAAAGAAAATTGGTAGACGAGTTTACCAGCTGGATCATGAGAATTAGCAGAAAGCCATTGGCGGTGGTGAACATTGAAATCACCTAATATGATGATTTCGGAGAAAGGAGAAAAAGAAAGAATGTGTTCTATTTTGGAGTTAAGATAGTCGAAGAATTTTGGATAGTCTGAAGAGTTAGGAGATAAGTAGACAGAACAGATAAATTTAGTTGTAGAGTTGGAAGAAAGTTTAAGCCATAAAGTAGAGAATTCAGAAGACTCCAAATTAGAGACACTAGAACAGACAACGTCGTTGCGCACAAATGCGCAACATCCGCCTTTGGCTGAAAATTGAGGATATAGACAGTAGGAGGAAACAGAAGTAGGGTTTGCTGTCAGAGCAGTCAGACACCTGAGTTTCAGTTAAGAACAAGAGATGAAGTCTAGAAGAAGAGAGGTGGTGTTCAACAAAGTGGAAATTAGAAAAAAGACCGAGAATGTTGCAGAAATTAAAGAAAAAAGAAGACCGTGCACCAGGACAAGTCGGCAACAAGGTATTGGTGGCACCGACTCCATCACCGGAGGCCACCAACTCCCAAGTGGTGATGGGGGAAGGAGTGGATGAGGGCTATATCTGGAATCCGCCCCTCTTGGATTCTCCGAAGCAGATTTGTGTTTCTCCATTTTTTTAAATTTATTTAATAGATTATGTAGGTGTAAAAGCTTGTAAATATATATATATATATATATTATATATATATATATATATATAATATATATATATATATATATATATATATATATATATATATATATATATATATATATATATATATATATATATATATATATATATATATATATATATATATATATAATATATAAATATATATATTTTTTTTTATCAATTTTTTTATTTTTTGGAAACTGATGTAATTTTTTAATTTGTCTCATTAAACTCGGTATTTAAATTATAAATTTAATTAAAAAAATTAAAAAAATTTTTTTTTTTTTTCAAATTAAATAATAAAATTATTTTTTT
>SEYY01021108.1:200000-215000 GCA_009176605.1 Armadillidium nasatum
ATATATATATATATATATATTATATATATATATATATATATATATATATATATATATATATATAATATATATATATATATATATATATATATATATATATATATATATATATATAATTCTATTATATATAAATTATATTAATAAAATTTTATTAATTTTAAATTATATTTTATTATAAAAAAAATTAAATAATATAATATATTTTAATAAATAAATAATAATATAAAATATAATATAATAATATATATATATATATATATATATATATATATATATATATATATATATATATATATATATATATATATATATATTATATATATATATATATATATATAATATATATATATATATATATAAAATTTAATATTCTGTCAGCAAGAACATATGCGTATCCCTTTGAGATACGCACATGTGCTTATTATTATTATTATTATTATTATTATTATTATTATTATTATTATTTTCAGTCGGACAATCAAATTCCAAACAGAAGAAGTGATTTTCCTTATAAATTTGAAGCCCCTCCACCCCCTCCTCCTTCAGCGGTGAAAGTGGCTCCTCACAATGTGAAGCCAAATCAGATTCCTCAGAAGTATTATTATAATAATAACAAACATCAATATCAACCTCCTGTGAAAGAGACTCAGCAGAGACAAGGGAATCAGTACGTGAACTCTCAGAGATCAAATTATAATTCACAGTATAAAAACCAAGAGACGCAGTCTAGGTCGTCTCAGAATTATAATTCTAACTATTATAACAGCAACCCACAACAAACTTCTTATAGGCCATATTCGAGTGATCAGAAGTACCAACAGTCATGGAACCAACAAAAGGATTCTAATAATGGTATTAGGAGGACATCTCAAGTTCCACAGTACACAAATCCTGCCAATAAGTTCAATTATATTCCACCTAATAGAAACTTCCGATCCTATGAAAATAATAGGTAAGAAGAAATTAGCACTATAATTTATAAAATTAGCAGTATAAGTTATTATAAATATTTATTATAACTAATAATTATAATGATCATAATAATATTATATTAATATATTTTTTTTTATAGGGTTCAAGATTATAGTCCAAAGCCACACTTAGTTCCACCACCTCTTCCACCTCTGCCGCAGCAGTATAATTATAATGAACAGAGTAGGCAGGATAATAATTTTTTGACCTCAGGAATTGAAAAGCAGTTTGTGTTTAGAGTTCCCACAACAACAACGCCTCCTCCGCCAACTATTGGACCCGAAATGTCGCAGTTGTTAAATGTATGATTTATTTTCAAGTACAATTTGTTTTTGTTTTTTTGTTTTTCCTTTTTTTTATTTATTTTAAATAACTGATGAAGATATTTATAATATTTTTGAGTAGATTTCCTATCTTTTTTTGTGTGGATACAATTTCAAATGTTGTCTTAATTTTAAAATATTTTAAATACGAGTTTCTTTGCATTTTTGAAGTCTATTTTTTAAAAGACATTTTGCCATAATCGTAAGTTTCATACATTCATTTTATTCAAATTAAGAGAATATATACTCGTATGAGAAGCAATGGTAATATAATTTGATACCTGTATCTTAAATTTTTGTTTCTGTTTTTGTTTTTATGAAATACTATCTATATATACTCGTATGTGAAGCATTGATAATATAATATGATACCTGTATCTTAAATTTTTTGTTTTTATGATATATTATCCAAAAACTTTTAATGAGAAATACTTCTTAAATGTGTTTAGGTTCCTGTTGGTATGTCTGCTGACTCTGATAACGTACCATCTTTCGCTGCTAAGATGTTTGTAGTTAGAGAAGCTCCTTTTGAATATTATCCACCCCATTATGATGATTATAATCCGCATAGACCCAAGCTTACTGTGCAGATTCCGCGAACCAAATTTTACTGCGAGGAACAAAAATATCCTCCCAGGAATATACGCGGACTCGATGTTAGGTTGTAAGGTATGGAATAGTTTTAAGATTTCGTACTAGTTTATAAGGGATGAGTGAGATGCTTTTTTTTATATTAAAAGTTCAACATCTCACGGGCATTGCCCTATTCGAGGAGAGGAACTTTTCTAGGTAGTATATACCTAGGATTCCCAAGAGGAATCGAACCGTGAGTCAATCACCCTACCGTTTGAGCCACGGTAGACGGTAGATGCTTTTTTTATATTTGAAATTTGTAGTCTTGATTTTATATTATCGAGAAAAATGTAAATCAAAATCTCTTATTTCATTTAAAAGTTAAACACTTGAAATCAAAAAAAATATATAAATTAATATTTATATTCGGGTTATTAGTGCGTTTAAGTCATTGAAATAAACTAATTCATAAACTAAATAAACTAATTCCTTGCACAGTTTATTTTGTAAATTAGACTCTCAATAATGCATGCCAGATTTCACTATAATAGTATATTAAATATAATTAATTTCTTAATTTTTTTTAAAAAACCTTTACTTTTATTTGATTATTTATTGATTTTTTTTATTTATTGCCATTTTAGGAACTATATATTTACCCAATGTCATTTTATATTTTGTTAGTATATATATATATACGCTTTATTTGGTCTCATGCCAAAAAACCTCTCTAACAACTTCTGTAAATCTTCCTTTCCTCCTCTCATTCGCTCTGATGTTTCTGTTGCTAACACTCCAATTGAAATGGCTAATCTTTTCGGTCTCCAGGTCTCCTCTAATTCAACCCTGAACGACTCTGGCAATCCTCCTCCCACTTCTTCTCCTCTCAGATGTCCCATGCCTTTACCTGTGATTAAATTTGATCAGGTGCATGGGCTTCTGAAATCTATGAACGTTAGGAAGGCAAGAGGCACGGATGGCATTGCCTGGATGCCACTCCTCCCAGAGTTTTAAGGGAGTGTGCTTCTGAGTTGACTCGTTCTAGTTCAACTTTTCTCTCTATGCCTCAGTACTAGTACTTTCCCTCAACGTTGGAAGCGCGCATTAGTCCAACCTATTTCGAAGAAAGGTAGTCACTCTGATCCTTCTAACTATCGCCCTATAGCTCTCCTTTGTATTCTGTCTAAAATCTTTGAAACCCTTCTCAACTCTTACTTCTTGGATCATCTTGGAATCCCATTCCTTTCCCTTTTTTCTGATCATCAGTATGGCTTTCTATGTTCGAGGTCTACTGGTGATATACTTTCCTATCTCACAGATTTATGGTCTTCTGCCCATAGGGACCATGGGGAGACATGTGTGGTGGCACTTGATATATCTAAGGCATTTGACCGAGTATGGCATATGTCACTGCTTTTCAAGCTCCCCTCCTTAGAGTTTCTTCCATCACTTTGCTTACTTATGTCTAGTTTTCTTTCTGATTGTTCCATTTCGGCTGTTGTTGATGGGGAGACTTCTTCTTCATTTCCTGTCAATAGTGGTGTTCCTCAGGGTTCTGTCTTGTCTCCTACTCTATTCCTACTTTTCATTAATGATCTTCTCTTGTTGCTCATCTAACCCTATCCATTCATATGCCGATCACTCGACCCTTACATTCTTCTACTCATTTCAAATCTGCTCCCTCTTTTGCATCTAGAATTGCCTCTTGTCTTCATCTTTCCGGTTCCATTCTTGTTGATCTGGATAGAATTTCCAGTGGGGTCGTCTCAATCTTGTGAAATTCAACTTTTTAAAAACTCAGCTTCTTGAGATTTCCCTCTCAAAGACACCTCCTAACTTTTCTGTTTATTTTTATGGTTCTCCGGCCCTCCTTTTGATAGTATAAACGTCCTTGGCTCTCTAATAAAACAAAAAATGTCATAGAAACCTCACATAACAATGGTTGCTAAGGTTTCCTCAAAGGAGCTGGGGGTTCCGTTTAGACTGCCAGAAATTTTCTTCTTCGTAGTTACCCAATTATACAAGGGCCTTATCAGCCCTTGTATGGAGTACTGTACTCTAATATCTGGGGTGGCTCAGGTTTCACCCGTCTTTTGGATAGGGTTGAGTCAAAGGCTAAAAGACTTTATAAATTGTTCCGCTCTTAGTAATTCACTTGACCCTTTATATTTGCGACGTGACGTTGGTGCCTTGTCTCTTTTCTATAGGTACTACAGCGGCAAATGCTCGAGGGAACTGTCCACTCGTATACCTCCACCTTTACTGCGTTCCTCATAGCGCAAGTGGTGCATTGTCTGCACATCAATTTTGCGTGGACATAGGCAACTCCTAGGCTTGTCCACTGGGGTGCCTCCTTCTTTCCAGTCACCTCTGTTTTGTGGAATTCTCTCCCCATCTTCTGTGTTTCTTGCCAAATTTAATCTCAATTACTTTAAAGCCCACGTCTGTGCTCACCTACGAAGTTTGCGTTAGGTGGGACTTGTAGTTTTTTTTTTTCGTATTCTTTCACTTCTATAACAACCCCTCCTTGAATAGGGCTCTGCCTGTGAGCAGTGGTGATGTGTAATCTAATATATATATATATATATATATATATATATATATATATATATATATATATATATATATATATATATATATATATATATATATATATATATATATATATATATATATATATATATATATATATATATATATATATTTACAGATGTTCCATCTTTGTGTACCGTCTTCTGTGGGCAGTACCTTAACAAGTTATTTATGCCCAAACGGGACACTTTTCGACCAATCAATACTGCAGTGCAATTATTGGTATAACGTCGACTGCGAATCGTCAGTTAGTGACTACGACGCCAATTTGGCATTGGCACTGAGTTATCGTCGAATAAACGCTGCCCATATGCCAATTCACGCTGCCACAAATGCTGCCACCCTTTCCCTCTTGTCTCAAAATATCGATCAACTTCAAGTCTCGAATCCAAAGAAAAGTATTTCCAAGGAGAATGGGTCGAATGATCGATGATTTTAACGATCCGATCCCAAAAGCTGGTGCAGTGATTTTGAACGGTACAAATATCGTTAAAATTCCCTTTTCAAAAAGTGCTAATAATAAAAAATCATTAAAAATTTCCTCAAAAATTTCCTCAATAAACTCTAATAATAATAATAATAAAACTCGAAAATCATTTCAAACTCTTTTATCTCAAATTCAAGATGAGTTTAAGGTGAAAAAATCGGACAAATTACATAAATTATTAGGTTATAATATAACCTGAACAATCACTAAGTGATAGAGATCAAAAGCAGGTATACTTATCACAGTCCAATTGGAGACCATTATAAATATATATATATATATATATATATATATATATATATATATATATATATATATATATATATATATATATATATATATATATATATATATATATATATATATATATATATATATATATATATAAATACCCAAAAACATCAAGAAATATCGAAATTAAATTAATTTTTTATTAATTATATTAATGATGTGATATATGTTTTATTATTATTATTATTATTATTATTATTATTATTATTATTATTATTATTATTATTATTTTATTTTTGCTATTAAAATTATCATTATTACTATTATTATTAAAATTATTATTAATGCTATTTTTATTAGAATTATAACTATTATTATTATTATTATTATTATTATTATTATTATTATTAAAATATTTATATCTCCCTTATTATATTTAGTAAGGGGCATTGAACTTATAATAATAGAAAAAATATAATTTTTTAGGATATATTTTTTCAGTATTTTTTACCTTTAATACTAAATTATTTTTAAGATA
Organism: Armadillidium nasatum; assembly: GCA_009176605.1. NCBI lineage: Eukaryota > Metazoa > Arthropoda > Malacostraca > Isopoda > Armadillidiidae > Armadillidium > Armadillidium nasatum. The sequence continues at coordinate 205,717 of SEYY01021108.1, forward strand.
CTAATAGTTTCTCAAAGACATATATATATATGGGTATATGTTAAACGTCCTGTATATATATATATATATATATATATATATATATATATATATATATATATATATATATATATATATATATATATATATATATATATATATATATATATATATATATATATATATATATATATATATATATATATATATATATATATATATATATATATATATATATATATATATATATATATATACGAGTATATTTGTTTTAAATTTTTTGAATTCGGAAAGTTATTAAAGTAATAAATTCATTTATATAACTCTAGTTTAAAACAATAGCTCAAATTTGTACTTAAAAAAAAAAAAGTAATAATTTTTTAATAATAATAGAATTTTTTTTTTTTTTTTTTTTTTTTTTTTTTTTTTTTTTAATACAAGTTTTTTTTTTTTTTTTTTTTTATTTTTCCATTTTTCATTTTTTTATCAAAGTAATATTTTTTTTTTTTAAGATACTGAATGAGATTATTTAGCATTATTGTAGTTTTTTCTTTTGCTTTAAATAAATAATTTTATAAAATAGACATTTTTTAATATTTTAATATAATTTTTATAATTTTTTATATATATATATATATATATATATATATATATATATATATATATATATATATATATATATATATATATATATATATATATATATATATATATATATATATATATATATATATATATATATATATATATATAATAATAATAATAATTAATTTATTAATTTTGGTATTCTGATAGTTATAAAAATTTAAATCATTCTTTATTAATTTATTTTTTAATAATTTTTAATTTCATATATTTTAGTAAATTTTTGATAGGAATTTAAATTTTCTTTTAATATTGATAAAATATTTTTCCCTTTTTCTTTTTTATTTTTATTATTATTATTATTTAAATTTAGATATATAATAAAAAATAACATTAATCATTTTAAATAGAGTAAAAAATGTTCAGGATTATGTTGACAATTTATTTAAAAATCTTTTCATACTTTTAAAATCAGATTCAAGCTCGTCACGTGACTTGGCTTTTATGTTACATTTTTTTAATTTGATTTTAATAATAATAATAAAAAAACTGTTTTTTTTAACAGGCTTTGTTGGACAATAAAGCCTTGCCAAAAAATTTCATAGTTGCCATGTTATATTATTAGTACTATGATTTTTCTATCTCTCTCTCAAATATATATATATATATATATATATATATATATATATATATATATATATATATATATATATATATATATATATATATATATATATATATATATATATATATATATATATATATATATATATATATATATATATATATATATATATATATATATATATATATATATATATATATATATATATATATATATATATATATATATATATATATATATATATATATATATATATATATATATATATATATATATATATATATAGAGATATATTAAAAAAAAAAAAAAAAAATATTTATTTCTTAAATTATTATTATTTTTTTTTATTAATATTTAGAAAAAAAAGAAGAAAAAAAAGTTTCGTCTTATAAAAATTATCTTACAAATTTTAGAACAATTTTTTAATGAAGCTAAATTTTACGTGTATAGAAATATAAATAAAAAAATTGAAGTTTTTTGCATTACGTTCATGTATTAAAAATATTTGTTAATATTGTTTAGTAGCAATAAAAATGTATTTAAATACATTCTGATTGATCTTTGCTTACATTTAGTAGCTTACGCTTGACAGGGATTTGACAGGGTTCTGACAGGGTTCAGACAGGGTTCAGACAGGGTCTGACAGGGTTCAGACAAGGTTCAGACAGGGCTCAACTTAAACTGTAAAACATCTAGACTTAATCTAAGAAATTTTAGAAAACTTATGAGATCTGAAAAAAAAAATTTAGATTTTCTAGAATTTGTAAGACCATTTTTGATGAATCGAAAACTACTTAAAATTCAGTTTTTATGTAATAGATTTAATTTATTAATGTCCATATCTGTATAATGAACTGAAAGGGTATTTTTGCCTAATTCTAATGCATTATATATATATATATATATATATATATATATATATATATATATATATATATATATATATATATATATATATATATATATATATATATATATATATATATATATATATATATATATATATATATATATATATATATATATATATATATATATATATATATATAGGCATTTTATTAATTGTTAATTTGTGTACATATTAATTGTATTTAACACCTACGTGTAGGTTATATTATATAGGAGTACAATAAATGTATTAACTATTTTTGTATAACTTGATCCAAGTGTATATATATATATATATATATATATATATATATATATATATATATATATATATATATATATATATATATATATATATATATATATATATATATATATATATATATATATATATATATATATATATATATATATATATATATATATATATATATATATATATATATATATATATATATATATATATATATATATATATATATATATATATATATATATATATATATATATATATATATATATATATATATATATATATGTGTGTGTGTGTGGGTGTGTGGGGTGGGTGTGGGTGTGTCGGTGCAAATGCTGTGGTTATACGTTGGCAGTGTTTCAAACTTTCAACTTCAACAATGAATAAATTTTTCGTTCTAAAATTTTTAAAGATTTTGTTTATATTTTATTCATATTTATTATATATTTTGTTTATATTTTATTTTACTTATATTTTATTAATATAAATAACTAATAATTTAAATTCTTAAATTCTAAAAAAAAAAAAAAAAAAAAAAATTTCAAATATTAAAGTTTTCAAAAATCTTTTAAAAATGAAATGTTTCAGATTGTGCAGACCTGACCTAAGTCTATTTTTCAATGACAAATGACTGAATTCAGACGCAGAACTTTAAATATTTTGCAGAAAGGAGTTCTGATTTTTTTATTTATAAATCTGCAGATGTGTCGCATTTACCGATTTGAAAATCAGCACTAGCGAAATCACTATTTTTATTATGTCTCATTTTATATATGAGTAAAAACCGAACCAGTTGTGGGAAAAAAACAAAACAGAACAGAACAAATTAAAGGGTGAAATGTTCCAAATAAGGCATTTGAAAACGTTCAAGCCATTCGAAAGTGGGAGACTAGAAAAAGGAGGAGTGTTCCAGACTTTACCAGTGAAGAAATTGATGTAAGAGAGTGCGAAGAATTGAAGTCAGGGATCTGATAGCTGAACAGATAAAGGATTAGATTGTATAGATAAACTCGTCGCACGGACTCTTCTAAAAGGAGAAGGTATTAGAGATATATGAAGGTTTAGAAGAGGGGTATGCATTGTAAAGTAAATAGTATAAGGAGAGTGAAGGAACAATTTCGACGCCAAATAGGGACTAGAGAGAGAGAGAGAGTCAGCGAAAAGAGGAAAGCTGATAAGAAGAAAAGAAGAAAGCTGATAAGAAGAAAAGAGGAAAGCTGATAAGAAGAAAAGAGGAAAGCTGTTAAGAAGAAAAATTTACCTTTAATTTTAATTCTACCATTTCGGGAAGAGCTGTGTGAGTTAAACAACCTAAATGTGTGACGTATTTTATTTATACAAGCGAGAAAAACACACATATAAGTGGATAATAGATGGGCGGTGTGAAGAAATTTCGAACGTGTCCGCAAAACCCCCGACATCTTAGAAGCTTGTTACGGAGGGAAACAAATTGATCCTTGCAATAATACTACAAAGTATTCATTTATTAAAAAATAAATCCGGTTACCTGAATGGACACAAAAAAATTACATTTTGTTGGAAATTTTCTATAATTAATTAATAATTAATTAATTACAGCTTGATGTATTATTAAGCTAATCTCAGTATTCACAAATCTCATAAGGAAACATAGCCAACATTTATAACAGTCCAGGTTTTTCCAATATACAAAAGTCCGATTCTCTCAGATTTCTCCTAGTACATAAGGTCTGCTCATCTGGATTTGAAACTACTTTCACCGGTGGCCAAAAATATTCCTCATTTGGTTGAGCCGGAGCAGGGTTTCCCTATCAAAACTCACATAATCTGCGTAAAGTAATTCACTTGGAACTAATCCAATTGTCAGAAAAAGATTTAACTCAATTCCCCTGGCTAAGAACTCCTTAAATAGGGCTATGCCCGTGGGCTACTGTGATAACTATAAACAAAAATGAAGTAGAAAGAGTTCAACAATATTAGGAAAGGACTGGAAGTTTTAAAAATATCTACTATATAAGGTCTGTCACCAACACGTTCAGGAATATAGAAGGGAATAGAACCTCAGTATAAATAGTATGGTATAGGTCCTACGTATATTTATACAATGACTGTACTATCAGCCTAAGGTTTGTTCCTAACAGAGAAATGTAATGCAAGGTCACACACACACACACACACACACACACACACATATATATATATATATATATATATATATATATATATATATATATATATATATATATATATATTATATATATATATATATATATATATATATATATATATATATATGTTTAAAACAGCAATTAGACGTAAAACAAAATGTTGATAAGGACGTCATTACTATGTATCTATATACAAAGTATTCTTTATTACTAAAAAAAATGGATACCGATGACTACCAACTACTTTGTCGATAAATTTAAACTCATACAAACTAATCCCCGTTGTACAATGGTTCAAAGTAAACAACATCTTAAACACGAACAAACATTGTCAATTATAACGAAACTCTTAATCAAAGAATTGAAAATAGACGAACAGATTGTGAAAACGCCACACAAAGGTCCATACGAGAAAATATAGCAGCTGAAGTCTCCTAAACAAAGGTGTCTTTTGATGACGATTTAAGAACATATTATATGCATCCATTCTAAAGTATATCAAATTCTGATGTTATATTTACTGAGATAGATAGATAGATAGATAGATAGATAGATAGATAGATAGATAGATAGATAGATAGATAGATAGATAGATAGATAGATAGATAGATAGATAGATAGATAGATAGATAGATTGAGAGAGAGATAGATTGAGAGAGAGATAGATTAATAGAGAGAGAGAGAAAGATAGATAGATAGAGAGAGTGAGAGAGAGAGAGAGAGTTTGATTTATTCACATAATATGCGCTCATTGAGTACAGACGTGTTTCCTGAAAATTGTGAAGGTTTTAAAGTGTTTATTTAATATATAATAAGTTTTCTGTTGCTAGTGTTCAATGAATAGTGATTTTAACGAAGTAATTTTAACTAAGATTTTAGCAAAGTTATTTTAACTAAAGATTTTGATCTAGTTTAATTCCAAGTTTTAGTGATAAAAATTTATATACAAAAATGATTTTTTTTTGTAGAGAATTCGCTGAAGGTAAATTGTAGGTACAGATATTATTCGTTTATTTTTTATTTATTTGTTTTTTTTATTTATTTTTTTAATTTGTTTGTTTTTAATTAATTTATAATTTATTCATTCATTTATTTACTTTATATATTAATGAAAAACATTGAATTTCCTCGTTTACTATAAACTATTTTATGTCTAACCTTTAATATGCTTATTATTTACTAATTTAATTCTAAACACTAAAATCTCATTATTTAAATGATTTAACCCTTTATTATTCTAATTTTAGTTTTAATCCTTATTTTATTCCGGTCCTTACTAAATTACACGTATCAATCTTTATTTTGTAAAGTGTAAGGTTACTAGTTCTATTTCTATTTTGGTTACTAGCTATGTTTATATTTTTAGGTTTTTGCGCTTCACAATATTTTTAGCATAAAAAAGTTTACTTTTTTTTCTAGATAATTTTTAATTCTTTTTTTCATTCCAATTTGGCAGGGCTGGTAACCTATTATTTTATAAAATATAAATTGTTACGTGTACTATTTAAGGTCCTTTATTCCTACACCAAACAGGACCAAATAACCCTTTAGGCTTTAAAAGAAACTTAGCAAAAATACCATTCCACCCTTCACCCTTATTTTATATTAAGACTTGATAGGTGTGATCATGTTATTGCTTAAGTTTTAACTATAGACTTTAAGTCAATGGTTTTAACTAACGTTGGAGAAACAAATTACGGCATTTGATTTAAACTAAATATTTACAGACTGTAAATAACATCAAAAGAGTATTCAAACTAATTTTTATGTATATTTCGGTTCTATAAAGATATTATTATTATTATATTATTATTATTATTATTATTATTATTATTATTATTATTATTATTATTATTATTATTATTATTATTATTATTATTATTATTATTATTATTATTATTATTATTATTATTTTTTTTTTTTTTTTTTTGAAATTTGCGGTATATATTTTATCATTTATTAGTGAAATATTATAATAATAAACTTATTTTATTAATTTTGAAAACTGTTAATTCTTTACAAAGTTTTATGAATGAATTAATTTTTTAGTAAGGAAAGTCAAAAATGAATTGCAAACATTGCAAAGAAATTAGTTGGAGAGTCTTGACTTCTTATTTTCTTTTCAAATAAAAATAAACATTTTATAATTTTGAAATCTTATAATTTTATAATACAGCCTATTTTCAAGAATAAATTTTTAAAAATATATATATATATATTTTCTGGTTATTTTGTTTGTTCCGTTGAAATAAGATTTTTTTTACCGAGTTTACACAATGTAAGGTTCGAAACTTTTACAATAGTGAGCTTCACTTTTCCTATTGTTGTGAACTAGTGGAACTTAAAAATGTTAATCACCTGAAAACCTTAGGTCTTTCCTATTTAAGTGTAACAGTTCAAAGGTTTAATACAGTTAATGGCAGTTCTTATATTTTCTTAAAACTGTAGCATGTCTGTAGCAGTTTCAAATTTATATTCCCTCAGAATTGGTTCTAGAGTTTCCACTGGAAAAATTATTGTATTACATTAATTTACCAACATAAAAGAGTCTATGTTCTAGGCATCTTTTCTCGTAAAACAAATAATAATTACTTATAATAAATAATAATAATAATAATAATAATAATAATAATAATAATAATAATAATAATAAAAACCGTAGTTAGTATAAGTTTTTTTTTATTGTTCTTATGAAGCGAAATAGTAACATACTAAATGTATGCAACTTTCCTTTCTGAGTTCTCAATATATACTTTTTTGTTTTTTGAGAGAGGATCTCACCTACTAGGGCATATGCCGTCCCTCCAGGCAGACAAAATACTACTCTTCAGGCCATCACGAGTTCAGAGCGAGTGAAAGACGTTCACATGCTATGAGAGCTCGTTAAGCTCTCCGATATATACTTTCATGTAGATATTTTTTGCCGCCGAACCTCTCTATATCTCAGTGGGTTTCCTTGTCTAGGAAAATTGAATTATTTATTTGCTGATTAAGTGGGTTTGGTGTACACTGACTCAACTTTGATTACATATATATATATATATATATATATATATATATATATATATATATATAATATATATATATATATATATATATATATATATATATATATATATATATATATATATATATAATAGAGTTCTATATATATATTTTTTTTGTTTTTATGAAGCTAACTCCCCCTCCAGCTTCTTATTTAATTTTTTTTAATAATAATAATAATAATAATAATAATAATAAAAACCGTAGTTAGTATAAGTTTTTTTTTATTGTTCTTATGAAGCGAAATAGTAACATACTAAATGTATGCAACTTTCCTTTCTGAGTTCTCAATATATACTTTTTTGTTTTTTGAGAGAGGATCTCACCTACTAGGGCATATGCCGTCCCTCCAGGCAGACAAAATACTACTCTTCAGGCCATCACGAGTTCAGAGCGAGTGAAAGACGTTCACATGCTATGAGAGCTCGTTAAGCTCTCCGATATATACTTTCATGTAGATATTTTTTGCCGCCGAACCTCTCTATATCTCAGTGGGTTTCCTTGTCTAGGAAAATTGAATTATTTATTTGCTGATTAAGTGGGTTTGGTGTACACTGACTCAACTTTGATTACATTATATATATATATATATATATATATATATATATATATATATATATATATATATATATATATATATATATATATATATATATATATATATATATATATATATATATACTACTTGCCATGAAAACTATTTTTTGTCCTATCTCTCCTCTCCCCCTCCCCCTCCCCCCCTCTTTCCCTTCTATGAAGATTTATTAATATCAACTTTCTTTGTCCTTGAGACTGTTTTCTACGAGGAAAACTTATTGAGGAAATAATGTTAAAATTAACGTTCTTACTAAGCTTCATAATTATTATTATTATTATTATTATTATTATTATTATTTTTTTTTTTTTTTTTTTTTTTTTTTTTTTGTAAACTCCAATTATTTATTTGAAAAATATCTTTGAAATTAAAAGTAATTTATATTTCTTAATTACATTTTCTGGGCTTCCATTTTAACATGCAACTTAAAATTAATTATAGATTTCAAAATCTTAAAATTATTGCTAAGAAATAAAAAAGTAAATAAATAATAATAAAAAAATAATAATAATAATAATAATAATAATAATAATAATAATAATAATAATAATAATAATAATAAATAATAATAATAATAATAATAATAATAATAATAATATAGGAAAAGTAACAAGAGTAATTTGCCCACCAGAGGAGACATAAAAAAAATAATAATAATAATAAAAAAAAATAAAACACAACCAAAATTCATTTATTTAAAACTATTAACCTCAAACTTCTCAAAATGCCAATAATAATAATAATAATAATAATAATAATAATAATAATAATAATAATAATAATAATAATAATAATAATAATAAGGATCATGTGAAGAATAGAGGTACCAACGCAACTTGGGACAGCTATTTTTCATAAGACCAAATTCAGGACCTATTTCTAAATAAGAAATAGAACACAGTACAAATATTAAAGGTATACTCTTTATAAAATTTTTAAACTTCACAAAATATAAATTAATTTAAAAAAATTTGAAAGTAAAATCAGTTTAAAACTAAACTTTACAGAATAAAATTTAATAGAAAAGTTTTAGAAGTAAACTTAATTTAAAATTAAAACTGATAAATGAAAACAAAACTATTTTAATAATTTTAAACATCGATGCAGGTAAATTAATATAAGGTTTAGGAATAAAATTAATGTAAACTAAAAATTATAAAATATAAT
>SEYY01021108.1:220000-225260 GCA_009176605.1 Armadillidium nasatum
TACACCTTCTGTTTCACACTCCAACTCTACTTGGTCGAAGACAGAGGCTGCGACATTTTTGTTCTTCACAGAAATTGTTGGTTTATATTCGACTTCAATTATTACTTCAGAAGTTGCTGGATTTGCCAAGCTATTGTCGGCATAGCAGATGTAATGACCAACGTGGGTTCGATCAATTAGAGGTAATTCAAGCTGATTGGCCCTGGAAGTTGAAACGATGTGTTTAAAAATAAAATTGAACTTTTCTTGATTTTTTTTTCTATTTATATGGAATGAAATATTCTCTTAAAACTACACTGCAAAAAATTGTCCTAACGAATCGTTGGGACAAGTGTCAAAAATGTCACAGTAAAATTTTTATAAAGAAAAAAAAGTTGCTTCACCAAAAAAAAAAAAAAAAAAAAAAAAAAAATTTGTTGTGACATTTTTTGCCACTTGTCCCAACGATTCGTTAGGACAATTTTTGAAGTGTACTATCATAGGTTTTATTATCTAAGTTTCAGATTCTTTAAATTATAGATAAATAATGAAGGGAAAAATATTCTAAAAACTTCATTTGAAATTTTGAAATCTTAATTACTTGTTTTTATTTTTAAAATATTTCTCACTCTTTCTTGTCTAAATTTATTGTCCTAATTTCTTACTTGAAGAATTGTCCTCCATAAAATGGAAGTTCGTCTCCCAATCTTTCCCAATAAACTTCTGGCTTGGGTGAACCTCCTGGCTGACAATCAATGGAGATAGCATCCCCTTCGCTCACCCGTATGGTTTTGGTGGTGTCATCCGAGAAATAAGCGGGTTCAAGTACCAAGAACGGTACATCAGCATCAATTTTCTGATCTTCCCCGAAGACCACTCTACATCTAAATGTTCCAGAGTCCTTTTCATTGGCATTGTTTAACTAAAACATTTTTTAAAAAAATCATTATTAAAGTGTTCATCTTTCTTATTATTAAGTATTATGGTATGAAAAGGGTAAAACTACAATTCCACTTACTTCTAAAGAGTATTTATACGTATTGGTAGGATGGATAATCGTGTACCTGTCCGACAATAACAAAATGTCTTCGTTGGCCGAAATCGGCATAAGTTTTTCGGTACCATCGTCAAGAGTGTTTACCTGAAAAAAAAGATTTAGTAATATGAGGTTGATAACTTAAAACTTAAGGAAACTATATTGCAATATAATATTAAAATATATTTACATAATAATAATAATAATAATAATAATAATAACTAGCAGTAACAACAATAAAAATAGCAACAACAGCATAATAATAATAATAATAATAATAATAATAATAAAATGAATAAATATATAGTTGGTGTTAAGACACTAGAAGTGTTGCTTCAATCAATTAATAATTATACTAGAATTGATTGAAAATTTATAAGTGATCAAAATTTATATTGAAAAATTGAAGTCACACAATCTTCCACGGCATGATAACGGATAATCTTCAAAGAAGGGTTGATCGATTCACTGTCCAGTGAGGTGCGGTCAGGTGCGGTGCGGCGCGGCGCGGCACAATTTCAGTCCTGGTGCGATGCGGTTGTAAAAGAAAAATAAGAGTACAGTGCTGTGAGGTGTTTTTTTTTTTTTTTTTTTTATCCTTGACGTGGTGTGCAAAAAGATTAGGGGAAGTGGTGTGCGATGCTGATGAACAACCTCCCGGTGCTGCAGTGAAGTGTGGTGCGGGGTGATGGTGAAAAATGAGGTTATCCAACCTTAATTCAGAGTGCCTTAATTAAGAAATAATCTTTTTTCACTTGTAATTTAATTCCAATTTACCTTTAATTAATATGACGTCCATATATTATATTTATATTATATATTATATTATATAATATATATTATATATATTATATTATATATTATATTATATATTATTATTTTATATTATATAAACAACTCGTTTTCATATGAAATACCTTCTCTTTACTAATTATCATTTATTATTATTATTATTATTATTATTATTATTATTATTATTATTATTATTATTATTATTATTATTATTATTATTATTATTATTATTATATTGGTGTGGTGTAGTGGTTAAGTGTTGGACTTATATTAGTATTGTTCAAGAGGTCGCTGGTTCAAACCCCGGAATTATTAAATATATAAATAATAATGGAAATTGTGTGTATATGTATAAATAATAGTAAAAGCATCATTCTTATGGTTCTAGAGGCTGGGAACCCTCTTAACCAGGATTTCTCCCTTCCCATTCCCACGTACGGTTGCAGGAATATAAAAACTTTCTGCGCCGACACCACCCTGCATGATGCGAGATATGGTGCTGAGTATAAAATTTAAAAATATAAAATATTATTATTATTATTATCATTATTATTATTATTAACTAAATAACGTTTATAACAAACCTTATACCAAAGAATCTTGAGATCTATACCGGCAAGATCAAGATTTTTGACTTCACAGTCAAAAAGGGCTTTTTCGCCCGATTTCACTTGGGTCTCTTTGCTGTACGAAATTTTTGGGGCTCCCTTCGAAACTACTTCTGTAGGTGTTTCTTCTGCCGTAGGTGTTATTACTTCTCTGGCTTCTGCAGGAAGTATTGCTGAAAGGTTTGGCAGTCCATTACAAGTATAAACTGAAATAGGAAACAAAAATGGTAGGTTTAGTACACACACACACACAATATATATATAATATATATATATATATAATATATATACTATATATATTATATATATATATATATATATATATATATATTATATATATATATATATATATATATATATATATATATATATATATATATATATATATATATATTATATATATATATATATATATATATATATATATATATATATATATATATATAGAAAAATAGACAATAGAAATAATAATAATATAAAATAATAATAATAATAATAATAATAATAATAATAATAATAATATCGCCTAAGAGAGTGAAATTCTCCTCCAGTTCAACATTCCTGGCGAATAAATCATGAAAGTCGCAACCTTAGAGGTAAACTGCGCCATTAAAGTCGCAACCTTAGAGAGAAACTGCGCTTCTAAAGTCGCAACCTTAGAAGGAGACTACATCTATACCGCTAAAACCGCAACTTAATGAAAAGAGACTGCGATGCCTCATCTTCCAATTAATAATCTCAGCATCTTTGCAAACTAGTTTTAGAGACTGTCGTCCGAAACATAAATTTCTCAAAACTTTTTTTTTTTTTCATTCTTTCTTTCTTTCTTCGCCGCCATATTTGGGAGAGTACGAATAAAAATAAACATAAAAATATATGACGCTAATTTAGGAGTAGAATAGAAACTCTGTGGAGAGAGAGAGACAGAGAGAAGCTTCGGTAGATCGAAAAAAGTATTTTAGTTCTAATCAGGTAAGAATAAATGAAATGTCTACATGCATATTCCATGACTTTATATAATATATATAATATAATTATAATATATTTAAATATTATATAATATATATATTATATAAATATAATAATATTAATTATTATTATTGTTTTATATGTATTGTATTTAATTGTATATGATATGTTTTATGTATATGTATATGTATATATATATTATATATATATAATTATATTATATATTAAATATATATATATATATATATATATATATATTATATATATATAATCTATATATATATGATATAATAATATAAATTAATGAGAACTTTCGCTTTAATGAACAATTAAACTTGACATGAGAATTTGAAGTTTGGAAACAGGAGTTTGAAAATGAAGACAGGATCGGATCAGTGAAGAGAAATAATGCAAGACGACAGGATACCATCCGGCTTGTGATTTCTGTCACGGCTTGTAACTACTCAGAACCAACATTGGAAGCCATAGCTCCAGAAACACAATCTTTTGAAGACTCTGGGGAGTGTTTAGAGTTAGTTGAAAACGATGCTGGTCCTACTGAAAGGGTAAAACCCTACCTGAGGTCAATAAAATACCGCCCACGAACGAACGAGCCGAAAACATGATCTTTTAGGCACTCTGGGAGAACTTTAAAGCAGATGATAAAGATGCTGGTTCCACTGACAGGTGAAACCTTCTGGGAGAGACGTAATAATATATTATATATATATATATATATATAATTATATATATATATATATATATATATATATATATATATATATATATATATATATATATATATATATTAATATTATCTATATAGTATATATTTCTTAAACAATGCCGAAGATGGAAGAATGTCCAATTTATCTTGTTTCACTCCAATGCAATCAATTAATTATTATTGTTGATAGTTAAGCGAAAAATGAATAATTAAAACTGATGAAAAGAAGAGAAAATTGTTTATTTTTTTTTTGTTGTTGTTTTTTTGTTTTTTTTTTTGTTTTTGCTTGTTTTGCTGATTGCTTTTGTTGTTTGTTTGTTTTTGCGTGTAAGTTTTCTTGTTTGTTTGCACTTGGTTTGTTCATTTTTGTTGTGCTTGCTTGTTTTTTTTTGTTCATTTCTTTGTTTGTTGGCTTGGTTATTTATATATTTGCTGCTTGTTTAATTATGTTCGTTTTCTGTTTATTTGTTTTGTTTTTATTATTATTACTTTTTTTTGTTTGTGATATTTTTTTACATCAAAACCTTAATGTCAAAAGAATGAATAGACAATTCCCATAGAAATGATTTTCAGATCGTTTTTTGTATTATTTAAATTTACAAAAAAAAAAATAAAATATATTTTTTTTTAATTTTAATAAAATAAAATTATTTTAAATATAAAAAAATATAAAAAAAAAAAAAAAGTTAATTTAATTAATTATTTATTATATGACTATATATATATATATATATATATATATACATATAATATATTATATAATATATATATATATATATATATATATATATTATATATTATATATATATATATTATAATATATATATATATATTATATATATACTATATATATAATAAAAAAAAAAAAAAAAAAAAAAAAAAAAAAAATATATATATATTAATAATATATATATAATAATTATAATATATATATATATATATATATATTATATATTATATATTTATATATATATATATATAAATATATATATTATGAAAGTGTGTATGTAATTATAAATATTACAGAACATTTGCAGTTCTAAGTTATTGAAACTAAACTCATTAGAGAATATTAACAAGCATAAAAAGAAAGAAACAAAAGAGAAGCGCCTCCAGCAGCCCTGAAAGAACTCTTGTTGCCGCCATTTT
>SEYY01021109.1:0-2500 GCA_009176605.1 Armadillidium nasatum
AATTTTTGTTAGGAAAGATTTGAACTTTTATTTTAGCTTTTCATTTTTCTCAATTTTCTCTCCCCTTAAATAAGTTTTTAATACTATTGAATTTAATATAAATTCAATGAATGAAAAATTAATCGACAGAGAGATAGAGAAAGAGAGAGAGAGAGAGAGAGAGAGAGAGAGAGAGAGAGAGAGAGAGAGAGAGAGAGAGAGAGAGAGAGAGAGAGAGATATATATATATATATATATATATATATATATATATATATATATATATATATATATATATATAAAAAATATTCTGTGAATGGGAAAATTTATTAGAAAAAAATGCAAAGCATTTTAAAAATATCAAAAATGTTATTAATAAAGTTTTAGACTCTTTTTAAGAGGCAAGAAGTTCAGCGACCCTCAACATGTAAAGGTAGGAAGAAATTGGAAGTGGAGAAGACTTACAATAGTTCTGAATTTTAAAGTAATATTTGAAACCTTTTCTATGAGCGATTTTGCCCAACTTATTGATCTCGTACAGAGGAAATTAGAATTTTTCTTACCTTTATATATATATATATATATATATATATATATATATATATATATATATATATATATATATATATATATATATATATATATATATATATATATATATATATATATATATATATATATATATATATATATATATATATATATATATATATAGAGGGAGGGTGGGAGAGAGTCAGGACACCGCGAAACTTTTACGGAAGCTCAACCATGAAATATCTTTCAAAAACAAAGGCATAATTAGCTTTATATATATATATATATATATATATATATATATATATATATATATATATATATATATATATATATATATATATATATATATATATATATATATATATATATATATATATATATATATATATATATATATATATATATATATATATATATATATATATATATATATATATATATATATATATATATATATATATATATATATATATGCATTAAAGGTTAGTAATGTTTGCAAAATGGGTTAAGCATAGAGGAAAATTTCCTGCTTAAATGCACACGGTAAGAAAAAAAAAAAAACGAGAGAGAGAGAGAGAGATTGTAAGGAATAAAAAGAGAGATAAAAAGATTGTAAGGAATAAAGAGAGAGAGAAAGATTGTAAGGAATAAGGAGAGAGAGAAATTGTAAGAAACAAAAAGAGAGAGAGAGAGAAGTCTGAAAGGGCGGTCCTGGCCTCGCGTGTCTAAATCTCATGACCCTTGCTTGATTAAAGCGTTTCATAGTAAGTCTTAAGACTTTAAAGTTGCATGTAATAAAACGTATAATGTTCAGTGTTTAGACTTCACTTTTCTTTTCATCTAATATTTCTCTTTCTCTTTTAACTTATTAATTTTGGTGTGTGTTTGGAATTTATTATTAATTAAATTATTGTTATTATTATCATTATTATTTTTTAATGATTCTATTATTTTTAATAACATTGATTTTTATATTTATATATTTTTTTTTTATCTTTCGTTATTATTATTTTTATTATTATAACTTATTGTTACTTTTGTTACTTATAATTATAACAGCTTTATTATTATTATTATTATTATTATTATTATTATTATTATTATTATTATTATTATATTATTATTTTATTATTTTTTATTTATTTAATTTTATATATTTATTATTTATTATTATTATTATTATTATTATTATTATTATCCTTATTACTGGTATCTTTATTATTTTTATTTAAAGTTCAATAAACTTTATGATATAGTTATTATTATTATTATTATTATTATTATTATTATTAGCTTTATTATTATTATTATCCTTATTACTGGTATCTTTATTATTTTTATTTAAAGTTCAATAAACTTTATGATATAGTTATTATTATTATTATTATTATTATTATTATTATTATTATTATTATTAGCATCTTTATTATTTTTGTTTAAAGTTCAGTAAACGTTTTTTGAATATTATTATTATTATTATTACAATTATTTTATTATTATTATTAGTACTATTATTTTAATATTTCTATGTTTTATTTAGTAATTTTTTCTCATAATTTTACGGTCTTTTGTTTTTATTAACTATTTCTTCTTTTTTAATTTTCTTTGTCTTCTTTGTTAATTCGTTCTTCGCCCCTTTTCTTCCTCTCTTTCTTATTTCTGTTTCCTTTATTTCTTTTTTATTGTTCTTCTTCATGCTATTTTCGCCCTCTCCCTTACTTTCTTTATTTCTTTTATCTTATTTTTTCTTTTTCTTAATTTTTACTTTTGATTTTTTTTTCCTGTTACTTATTTCTTTTTCTATCTTTCAAATCCTCTCTTATCTTCTCTTCTGTCTGTCTATCTACCACCTTCCTTTTATTTTCTCTTCGTCTCTCTCTCCCTCTTTCCTCTGTCTATCTGCCTCTCTCATTTTCTCTCTCTCTCTCTCTCTCTCTCTCTCTCTCTCTCTCTCTCTCTCTCTCTCTCTCTCTCTCTCTCTCTC
>SEYY01021109.1:5000-10000 GCA_009176605.1 Armadillidium nasatum
AGCTTGTTATTACAGTATATGTTTAATTCTGCGTTTTAACATTGTGGAACAAAGAGAAGTTTCCCGTATAGGAGTTCCATCTATTGTCGGTCTTAATTATTATCATTGTATTGAGTAGGTTTAATACATTTTATTTGTAGCGTTGGTCTTATTTATGTTAAGAAGTTTTCTGAACATTTTCGATATTGATATATCGATATTGATGTATCGATATCTCTAACTCTCTATCGATATTTTTATCGCTTGTAAATATTTAATAAACATTATTAGTATATATATGTAGTTTTGTTAGGTTTGGGTACGTTCGTTACTTTATATTATATATATTAAAATATATTACAGATATTATCGAAATATCGGTGTATTGGTTTTTCGATATATCATATATTTATTGCATATTAATATATACTACGGATATTATCTAAATATCGAGATATCGGTCTTTCGATATATGGTTGTATATAATTATTCAGTACATTAAAATATTACATACATTGTCTTAATATCGATATATCGGTCTTAAGATATATCGAAGGTTCAGATAACATTTTAACATATAGCTTAGCTTTGTTAGTTTTCTTCCCAAAGGTTATTATTACATATATTGTCTTAATATCGATATATCGGTCTTAAGATATGTATTTATATCGAAGGTTCAGATAACATCTTAGCATTTATCGTAGCTTCGTTAGTTTTCTTCATTAAAGCTTTTGTCTCCTTGTAACTCCCTCTCTTAAAAGTCATTCTCAACGAAGACATTTCCGGATTAAGTTCTTAATAATCACGTTTATTGGTTAAATTTTTCTCGTTTTCATTTGGCATTAGGACGATAATGACTTTTAATTCGACCGAATAAAGGTAGTTAAGATTGTTGTAAGATATAAGTTAAAATTTTTCGTGCTTTTGTCTGATTATTTGATTGTAAGGGACCCGATTTGCTGAGATTGTATGTCGTATTCACGTTAATGATTTTAATATTCAGTTTATATATATATATATATATATATATATATATATATATATATATATATATATATATATATATATATATATATATATATATATATATATATATATATATATATATATATATATATATATATATATATATATATATATATATATATATATATATATATATATATATATATATATATTATATATATCCTCCAGAACACCAAAAACTATTTTCTCCGTAGAATATGTAATAATCTTTCTAGTTCTTCTCCACGCCCTTTCTGGCATTTTACTAAAAACGTCAACTCTAACTTTGCTTCTTCCTTTTTCCCTCCCCTAGTATCTTATGACGGCACAACTGCCGATTTGCCTTCTTCTAAAGCTGAACTCTTCATTCAAACTTTTGTTTCTAAATCAACTTTAGATGATTCCGGAGCTATTCCTCCTCCTTAAACCCTCTCCAACATTTACCCCTAAAATTGTAATTTCTTCTAAAGACGTCATTTCTGCTCTCTCTGAGCTTAACACTAAGAAGTCGTACGGTCCTGATGGTATCCCTTCTATGGTTCTGAGCTTGTACCCTGCCTTAATAAACTATTTCGTCTCTGTCTTTCTACTTCATCCTTCCCTTCTTGCTGGAAGCGTGGGCTCATTCAGTCTTTGCCGAAGAAGGGAGATCCCTCTGAACTCCAACTACCGTCCCATTTTTTTACCCTCTGTTCTTTCTGAAGTTTTCGAATCTATCCATAATAGGAATATTGTGTTACAATTTTATTCTATTTATTCCACTGCGAGTATAAGTAAGCGAATGTTACAAACAGAAAGGCAGAGAAATATTGAAATAAAGAGAGAAGTAGAGAAAAAAAAGGTTAGAAAGAGAAAGAAGGAGAGAAAGAAACTGGGAAGAGAGAAAATGTGAGAAAAAAAGAAATAAAGAAAAATGAGAAATAAATAGAAATCGTAAATGCTGT
This sequence comes from Armadillidium nasatum, assembly GCA_009176605.1. Classification (NCBI taxonomy): domain Eukaryota; kingdom Metazoa; phylum Arthropoda; class Malacostraca; order Isopoda; family Armadillidiidae; genus Armadillidium; species Armadillidium nasatum. Next base: position 6,929 of record SEYY01021109.1, read on the forward strand.
AAAGAGAGAAAAATTGAGACCGAGAGAGAGAGAGAGAGAGAGAGAGAGAGAGAGAGAGAGCGAAATCACGTAAAAGTAAATGTCGAATCACCCTTATTACCTTAATTAGTGCTTGACATCTTATATTCAATGTATTTCTGACACACTTCCTTCCTCTTCTTAAGTTTAAACTCTTAAAAAAAGAAAACAAGACTTAAACTTCTCTTTAGAGTTTAGAGTTTACATCATATATTTAGTACACAAGCCAAATTAATATTAATTTATAAGAGTATTAATATTTAATAGTTATTTACGTGTTGAAATTCTTATTAAATATTTATTTATTTATAAAATAATTTATTGTTTTATTTATTTATTATTATTATTTTAAGTTATAATGTGCTATTGATGAATAATATATTTTATTTATTAATTTTTTTTTTTTTTTTTTTATTTATTATATATTATATATATATATATATATATATATATATATATATATATATATATATATATATATATATATATATATATATATATATATATATATATATATATATATATATATATATATATATATATATATATATATATATATATAGAATTTTCAGAAAAGACATAGAGATTATAATCAAAGCATTTAATCATAGACTATTGCATCTAAGAAGATAAAAATACATTTGTGAGAGTGGGCGGAGAAACAAGAGAGAGAGAGAGAGAGAGAGAGAGAGAGAGAGAGAGAGAGAGAGAGAGAGAGAGAGAGAGAGAGAGAGAGAGAGAGAGAGTATAAAATTTACAAGAGAGATGTGAGATTAAAAAAGGGCAGTTGAGGTTAAACCACGAAGTCTCCCAAGAGAGATAAAGCATAGATGATAAATACAGAGAGAGAGAGAGAGAGAGAGAGAGAGAGAGAGAGAGAGAGAGAGAGAGAGAGAGAGAGAGAGAGAGAGATAGTGTCAGAGAAAGAGAGAGAGAGAGAGGAGAAAGAAATAGTATCAGAGAGAGAGCGAGCGATGATATAAATATAGTGAGAGGAGCGTGAGGGAGAAGGAAGGAGAGAGGGAGAGGGGAGTAAAATTAAAAGCGAAATTTGTGTCTCTTTTGTTGAGATTCTATCATAGATAACTGAAATAAATTTTCGAAGCATCTTTTCTTGGCTCTCTAAATTACGTGTTTGCTCTTAAATATTTTCTCAAGTACTTCTTCCCCTCACCCTTTATATATATATATATATATATATATATATATATATATATATATATATATATATATATATATATATATATATATATATATATATATATATATATATATATATATATATATATATATATATATATGATATAGAAGCTTCGCAACCTCAACCGCGGTTGTTATAAAATATGCAACGTAAAATAACCGCAGCGGTTGCGAAAAAAAATGCAACCGCAAAAATACCTGCAGCCGCTGTTGCCTAATTTTTCATCTTCGCTATATATATATATATATATATATATATATATATATATATATATATATATATATATATATATATATATATATATATATATATATATATATATATATATATATATATATATATATATATATATATATATATATATATATATATATATATATACATAGAGAGAGAGATAGAGAGAGAGAGAGAGAGAGAGAGAGAGAGAGAGAGAGAGAGAGAGAGAGAGAGAAAACAAATGATTAATAAATTTAAAAAAAAATTAAAATACTTAAATCATATAATTAATATTAGTTTGATTTTAATTTTGTAAATTTTGTCAAAAATTTTCAAAATAGTTTTGAAATTATTTTCTAAAAAAAAATATTTTTAATCTTTATTCTTAGGTTCTCAAACTGTTTGAAATTTATTTTCAAATAATTTAGAAACTTCCTTTGATACTTTCAAGCTACTTTGCAGATAATTAGAATTTTATTCTCAAATAATTCTCAAACTTTTATTTACTGTTAAAAAATATTTATTAAAAAAATATTGTTATTAAAAATATTTATTTATTAATTATGAGAAAACATGTTTGAAATTTGAGAGAAAGTTTCTAATTACTTAAGATCTGAGCTGTGGTTTTGGGTGAAAAATTTTAACTTTATTATTATTTATTTATTTTTTAAATAGAATCGAACCCAAGGTCAGATTGAACATAAATATTTTTTTAAAATTTCAAATAAAAGGAGCACAAAGCAGGAGCCGAAGCTGTAGTGACGTATTTGTAAAATGTTGAAGTCTGAGTGGGAAAAAGCAATTTTAAAAATCATAGACCCGGGGGCGGAGTAGAAACTGGGCAATTTTGGAATGATGGAATTAGAGCCGGGATCGGGGCCGAGCAATTTTAAAATGACAGAGTCGGAGCCCAAGATGAGCAATTTCATAATGGTGGTTCTGAAGCTAGAGCCGGAATTGAGCAATTTTAAATTGGTAGAGCTGTATTCGAAACCGGAGCTGGGCAATTTTAAAATGATAGAGCCAGTGTCGAGGCCGAAGCTGGCAATTTTAAAATGAAAGAGCTTAATTCGAAGCCGTATAGCTGGGCAATTTTAGTGAAGCCTGAACTGGAAATTAACTAATGAAAAACTTGAATCCAAAAACTTAAAAAAAAACCTTTTTCTCTTTTTGCCTAAAACTATTTTTGTTTTATTTTGCTATTTGATCTCTTAAAAAATTAAATAAACAATATTTCATACTTAGAAATATTAAATGAATGTTGCAACTAAGTATTTAAGATTAATATTTGAAGAAAAGTTATACATTGTTTCTATGAAGTATTTACTAAAAATAATTGACTATATATGAATTATGTAGGTCAATTATATATATATATATATATATATATATATATATATATATATATATATATATATATATATATATATATATATATATATATATATATATATATATATATATATATATATATATATATATATATATAAATATTTTTTAATAAATAATAATTTTTTTTTTACGTATTAAGAAAATTTATGTCATTGTGCGTATTTTATAATTTATTTATTTAATCGTTCTAATTATTTGCTCATAAAATTCATTTATTATTAATTATTATTATTATTATTATTATT
>SEYY01021109.1:22500-30000 GCA_009176605.1 Armadillidium nasatum
GGCAGAGCCCTTTTCAAGGAGGGGGCACACACACAGAGACAAAACACATGCAAATGCACACACCTAACGCACAGCCCTCAGGTGGGCGCAGACGGAAGCCTTGAAGAGTGGAAGGTTAAATACAGAAGGAAAAATAGATGAAGGTAGAGAGTTCCACAGAATAGAGGTGGCTGGAAAGAAAGAGGTACCACAACGGGCTAGCCTGGGATTTCCCACTTCCACACAAAATTGGTGCGAAAGCAGGGCACCCCTAGTGCAACGAGGACGACGCAATGGAGGAGGAATGCGAGAGGCCAATTCTCTCGAGCACCTGCCATTGTAGTACCTGTAGAAAAGAGATAGCGCGCCAACGTCACGTCGCAGAGACAGAGGGTCAAGAGAGTTAGAAAGTAGGGGACAGTTAATTAATCTTTTAGCTTTTGACTCAACCCTATCCAGAAGAGAGGAGGAGCCGGAGCCCCCCCAAATGTGAGAACAGTACTCCATACAAGGGCGAATAAGACCCTTATATATTTGGAGTAACTGTTCAGAAGAGAAAAATTCTCGCAATCTGAACAGAACTCCCAGCTTCTTAGAGGCCGCTTTAGCAACCATTGTGATATGTGGTTTCCAAGATAGTTTGTTGTTTATGTTTAGGACCAAGAATGTTAATGTTATTTACAGGTGAGACGGGAGAGCCATCGAAGAGGATAGGAAAGTTAGGAGGTGTTTTTGAGAGGGAGATGTAAAGAAGTTGAGTTTTTAAAGAGTTGAATTTCACAAGGTTGCTATGACCCCACCGGGAAATCCCATCCAGATCGGCAAGAATAGAATTGGAAAGTTGAAGACGAGAAGCAACTCTAGAAGCAAAAGAGGGAGCAGATTTGAAATGAGTAGAAGAATGCAGAGTTGAATCATCAGCATAAGAGTGAACAGAGTTAGAAGTGCAGTGGAGAAGATCGTTAATGAAAAGTAAGAATAAGGTTGGAGATAAAACAGAACCCTGAGGAACACCACAGTTGACAGAAAAGGAGGAAGAGGTCGCTCCATCTACAACTGCCGAAATGGAACGATCTGAGAGAAAACTAGACATAGTAAGCAAAGAGAAGGAGGAAACCCAAAGGAGGGGAGCTTGGAGAGCAGTGACGCATGCCACACCCGGTCAAAAGCCTTGGATATGTCAAGCGCCACCACACAAGACTCCCCGAAGTCCCTAAGGGCAGAAGACCATAGATCAGTAAGATAGGAAAGTATGTCACCAGTTGACCTCGAGCGTCGAAAGCCATACTGGTGATCAGAAAGAAGAGAATGAGACTCCAAATGATCCAGGAAATGAGAGTTGAGAAGAGTTTCAAAAATTTTAGATAGAACACAAAGTGAGAGCTACAGGTCAATAGTTAGAAGGTCAGAGCGACTACCTTTTTTCGGGATCGGTTGAACCAAACGCACGCTTCCAGCATTGAGGAAAAGTATTAGTATTAAGGCATAGAGAGTAGAGCTGAACGAGGACAGGCGCTAACTCGGAAGCACACTCCCTCAGAACCCGAGGGGGAATGCCATCCGGGCCACTGGCCTTCCTGACGTTCATAGATTTCAAGGATCCCATGCACCTGATCATGAGTAATTACAGGCAGAGGCATGGGACACCTGAGAGGAGAAGGAGTAGGAGGAGGGATGTCAGAATCTAGCAGGGTAGAATTAGATGAAAAAAGGAGGCCGAAGAGATTAGCCTTTTCAGAAGGAGTATTAGCTATAGAACCATCAGAGCGAATAAGAGGAGGAAAGGCAGATTTACAGAAGTTGTTAGAGATATTTTTGACAAGAGGCCAGAAATTTTTATCAGTAGGAGAGCCATGGAGGTCAGCGCACTTCCTTTTTATGAAAGTACGCTTAGCCCGTCGAAGAACATCCCTGCAACGATTCCGAGCTGAATGAAAATTAGCAAGAGTGATAGGAGAAGGAGAGTTTTTCCATTCACGATAAGCACTGTCTCTCTCGCGAAGGGCAAGAGAACAGCCGTCATCGAACCATGGATTTTGAGGAGAAAAGATTTAGTTGAAGATGGAATGAATCTGCCCATCCCGTCAAGGATTACGGCCCCTACCTTTTCAGCAGAGACAGAAGCGTCCCCCGAGACAAAGCAAGATTCACTCCAATGATAGTTAGCAAAGAAGCGGCGCATTGCCCCCCAATTAGCCCGATTAAAGTGCCAGAAAGTACGTTTAGGGCATGGTGGAGCTGTTGGAGAGAAAGCATTATAACTAAGAGCTATAAGATTATGGTCAGAGTTACCAATAGGAGGGAAAATGGTGTATTTATAACTAGAAGGAGTAGTGGTGAAGCATAAATCAAGTGTATTCAAGAATTGGTTAGGACGATCTGGAATGTGTGTGGGTTCACTAATCAATTGCTCCAGATCATTAAGAATACTGAATGATTGGGCCTCCCTCCCACCTGTATCAGTATGAGAGGAGCCCAACCATTCAGTGTGGTGTACGTTGAAATCCCCTAAATAGAGGACTTCAGCATTTGGATGAGAAGAAGTAACAGTCTCGTGAGTAGTAGTAAGGTATTGAAAAAAAACTGGAAAATCTGTTCCATTAGGGGAGCAGTAGCAGAAACACAAGATAATTGTAGTAGTAGGAAGACAGATTTTAAGCCATAAGACGTTCGAAATTAGGAGATTCTAGATTTACGAGACGTGTCACAGGAGTGTTAATGTTAATATAGGCACAGACTCCACCATTTAGACGGAAATTGTGAAAAAAGTTGTAGTTAGAGACATTAAGATTGCAAGAGAAAGAATCCCTGTCCAACTGGGTCTCAGACAGAAGCAAAAGGTTAGGAAGAGAGGTAGTGAGGTAGTGTTCAACAGACGCTAAATTAGATCGAAGGCCACGTACGTTAGCAAAGGAAATGGAAAGCCCCCGTCTACGCCCAACCCCACGATCACTCGAATTAGGCATTCAAAAAAAAAAAAAAAAAAAAAAAAAAAAAAAAAAAAAAAAAAAAAAAAAAAATAAAAACCGTAAACGTACACACACAAACACACACAATCACGCTCGTAACCTTACACTTAAACACGCACGCACGCACGCACTTACGCAAGCACACAATATAGTAAACTAAAATAATTAATATTAATAGCAATTAAAAATGTTAAAATCAATATTAAAAATATTCAACCTGTAATTATTAAATCAGATTATGAGGTAAATTTGTGTTTATGAAATTTAATTATTAAAACGTACGGAGAAAATATATATTAAATTTTAAAACGGTAAAATTTTACTTAGGTTAAAAATCATACTTATCTTGCATATGTCGAACTGCACTGTCAATAAAAATACAATTAATTAAAAACACTAAAAAAAGAATTAAAACACTGAGCACTATAAAAAAATTAAAAACAAAACCACACATTTAGAACTAAATAAAAAAGAAATAAAACACAAACACACACACTAGCATAAGAACACTGACAGACACGTCCTTTCACTAAGAGAGCTAAACTATATGTATCCAACTATATGTATATATATATATATATATTATATAATATATATATATATATATATATATATATATATATATATATATATATATATATATATATATATATAAGATTTTTAAAGTTTGCTATAACCTCTCACAGACTATTTTCTATTAATATATATATATATATATATATATATATATATATATATATATATATATAATATATATATATATATATATATATATATATATATATATATATATATATATATATATATATATATATATATATATATTATATATATATTATATATAAGTTTCCATAACCTCTCACAGACTATTTTTCTATTTAATATATATATATATATATATATATATATATATATATATATATATATATATATATATATATATATATATATATATATATATATATTATATATATATATATATATATATATATATCCTTTAGAGCATTGGATCAATTATTTCATCCCCCTTATACAGCTATAAATTCTCATTTTCTCTTGTGGAATCACTGTATACAGGATAATAACTTTGGAATTTTGGGTTAGCATATATATATATATATATATATATATATATATATATATATATATATATATATATATATATATATATATATATATATATATATATATATATATATATATTATATATATATATATATATATATATATGTATATATATATATATATATATATATATATATATATATATATATATAATATATATATATATATATATATATATATATATATATATATATATCGAGTTCATTTATTTAATTTTGAAGTGATAATTTTAATCTTGACGATCTTTTTTAACAATATTTTTGCTCTCTTATTTTCTTATTAATATATATGTAATGTTATTTTATGATAATTTTGTTATTTATATTTAGTATTTTATGGTATGTAATTCATTCTTTTATGAGCCTTGAAAATAGATAGAAATATAAGTCACTTGAAAGTAGTCGGCTTAATGAAACTTTTAAATCTTGGAAAATATTTAAATTTATTTTGGTTATACTTGCTCTTATATATATATATATATATATATATATATATATATATATATATATATATATATATATATATATATATATATATATATATATATATATATATATATATATATATATATATATATCATGTGCGTTTGTGTGTGGGAATCTCATATAAAGGAAAATTGTGTTTTTTGCCATTTAAATTTGCATCTCGACAAAAAATTGGGTCTGGGCCAAGAAACAGATTCTTAATTGAAAAATCAAACATAATTTTTCAAAAATTTTATGTATTGAATTGCCTGACATACTAACACATTGATCATCCGAATATCTAAGATTAGAATGGTCTGTTAATAAGATTTCTAGCGGGAGTTATGAATTTATATATCTTAAGATTAGAATGGTCTGTTAATCAGATCCTAGCGTGAGTTATGAATATTTCCCATGCTTTAACAATCTTGTATTTAAGATTTCTAAAAAAAAAAGGATCATACGACATGAAAATTGATCTACGACTATCTAAGATTAGAATGGTCTGTTATTGTGTTTTTTGCCATTTAAATTTGCATCTCGACAAAAAATTGGGTCTGGGCCAAGAAACAGATTCTTAATTGAAAAATCAAACATAATTTTTCAAAAATTTTATGTATTGAATTGCCTGACATACTAACACATTGATCATCCGAATATCTAAGATTAGAATGGTCTGTTAATAAGATTTCTAGCGGGAGTTATGAATTTATATATCTTAAGATTAGAATGGTCTGTTAATCAGATCCTAGCGTGAGTTATGAATATTTCCCATTCTTTAACAATCTTGTATTTAAGATTTCTAAAAAAAAAGGGGACATGAAAATTGATCATACGACTATCTAAGATTAGAATGGTCTGTTATTAAGATTTCTAGCGAGAGTTACGAATTTATATATCTTCAGATTAGAATGGTCTGTTAAAAAGGTTTCTAGCGGGAGTTTTGAATATTTCCCATGCTTTAACAATCTTGTATTTAAGTTTTCGCAAGAAAAGGGGACATGAAAATTGATCATACGAATATCTAAAATTAGAATGGTCTGTTAATAAGATCCCAGCGTGAGTTATGAATATTCCCCATGCTTTAACAATCTTGTATTTAAGTTTTCGTAAAAAAAGGGAACATGAAATAATTTTAAGTACAGAATAGTTATTAATATAAATACACACTGATCATATAAATATCTGAGATTGGCTTGGTCTCTGAGCAAGGTGTCTAACCGGAGCTGTGATATATCCTCTCCTGGAGCAAATTCTGTATTCAAGTTCACACAAAATGTGAACAGGAAAGAATTTTAAATGCAGAATATAATTAAAATACTTTAGAGAAGAGAAAAATAGCGTAGTTTTGAAACTTTTATAGGTACAGTATTGTATGTTCATTTTGACTAGTGTATTATATATTTCATGCAGAAATTTTTTAAATTTTTGATTGATCTAAAACAATTTTTTTATTTTAAAAAAACTTTTTTTTTTTTTTTTTTTTACAGTGATAAAACACTAGGTAAATCTTCAATTTGCACCACTTTGGGAAAAAAAAAAAATAAAAAAAAAAAAAAAAAATTGATTTAAAACACTAAATATTGGAGAAAAACTATTGCTAAAAATTTTTTTATATAAATTTATTTTATTATTATTACTGTTATTAATATTATAAGTATTATAATTATTATTATTAAAACTCTTAGATGAAAGAAAATCGGGTGAGCAAGTATGGTAATTATGGTATTGTAAATTATTCTCCTGTTACCTTTTTTGTTTCCTTGTTACCCTTATAAGGTGCCAAAAGCCTGTCTGGACTTTGTTCCCATGGGTTTTCAGGGGAACAAATGCCAATGTCTAATGGACCTCGTAGTCGAGTTTCTATTCCATAATAGGGCCAATTGGTATACTAAGCTTTCCTTTTCTTTCACACACACACACACACACACACACACACACACACACACACACACACACACACATATATATATATATATATATATATATATATATATATATATATATATATATATATATATATATATATATATATATACTTTTAGTTTGAATTGTTTATTTATCAATTTTTTACCGTAGCTTTTCTAATATGTATTTTTTTTAACATATTGGGAGGGAGCACGGCGTCGTGTTGTTCCTTAGACCAAGAGCTTTTACTATGTTGGGGCAGTTGGGGTAGGTACCCGAGACCCAAGATTATTTTAGGGTTATCTCTTAATGTGTGTGTGTGTGTGTGTGTGTGTTTTCCATATGAAATATAGAATATTTCTTTTAAGATTATTAGACTTTGGGGCCTCCAGCCATTTGAAAGTTTTCTCTACACAAATATTTTATTTTCATTTGCAAAATATGATTTTGTTCATGAGTCCCAGGACCCCCCCCCACCTCATTTGAGTGTTACCTCCACACAATTTTCAACCTTTAAAATATTGGTTTGTGTTTCTTTCGTGAGCATCGTACTATCTCGACAAAATTTTCTTCATACAGTGTTTAAAGGGATACTTTTCATGGTCATCCCCCCTCTGGGATCCCGACCATTGTTTATCATGGTCATCACCCGCTGGGATAACGACCATTTGAGTGTTATGTCTATACAGTAATAATCACTCTATTGATTATGCTGATATCAACAAATTTATTCCTTAAAGATTAATGAAAAAAAAAAGTTTTTTAATCATTTTTATATATCCTTCCTTCCTCAATCATCTTAGCATCATCAAAGGCGATAATAATAATAATAATAATAATGATAATAATAATAATAATAGTAATAATAATAATAATAATAATATAATAATAATAATAATAATAATAATAATAATAATAATAATAATAATAATAATAATAAATGATAATGATAAAATAATAATAATAATAATAAAAATAATAATAAAATTAATGCTAATAATTCTCTGAGTTTTATTCGTTTATTATACCAATATAATTTGCAAAGAACCTTGTTC
>SEYY01021109.1:55000-60000 GCA_009176605.1 Armadillidium nasatum
ATTTTGTTATTATTTTTGTTATATTATTATTATTATTATTATTATTATTATTATTATTATTATTATTATTATTATTATTATTATTGTTAATGTCATTATTGATGTGGTTTTAGTTTTTGTTGTTTGTTTGTTGTTTTCTTTTTGTATGTGTGGGTTTTTTTTTTTGTTATTTTTGTTGTTGATGTGATTTTCTGTTGTTTTTTTTTTTATTGTTGTTATTGTTACCTTTCTTTAACATTTATTTAGTTATTTTTGTTTTCTACTTTGGATGTTACGTGCAATGAATATCTACTTGTGTGTACTTGTGTTTTATCTCTGTTCACTTTTTTTTTTTTTTTTTTTTTTTGTTGTGAATAAAAAGGAATAAATGAAAAATTTTTATTAAAAGAAAATATAAAAAAAAAATTATTTATTAAAAGAAAATATAAAATAAAAATTATTTATTAAAAGAAAATATAAAATAAAAATTATTTATTAAAATAAAAATAAAATAAAAATTATTTATTAATAGAAAATATAAAATAAAAATTATTTATTAAAAGAAAATATAAAATGAAAATTGTTTATTAAAAGAAAATATAAAATAAAAATTATTTATTAAAAGAAAATATAAAATGAAAATTATTTATAAAAAGAAAATATAAAATAAGAATTATTTTTTAAAATAAAATATACAATGAAAATTATTTACTCAAAGAAAATATAAAATAAAAATTATTTATTAAAAGAAATATTAAATTATTAAAATTAAAATTTATTAAAAGAAAATATAAAATAAAAATTATTTATTAAAAGAAAATATAAAATAAAAATTATTTATTAAAAGAAATATAAAATGAAAATTATTTATTAAAAGAAAATATAAAATAAAAATTATTTATTAAAAGAAAATATAAAATAAAAATTATATATTAAAGAAATATAAAATGAAAATTATTTATTAAAAGGAAATATAAAATAAAAATTATTTATAAAAAGAAAATAAGAAAGAATATATAAAATTATTTCTTATACTGTACACTAAGGTTAAAGTTTGGTGTACTTTGCTTTCTCTGATTTCCCATTTACTTTCAAACAGCGTTCTCTGGGAATTATAAGTTTCTTGATTTGGGCATACTCCTTTAGTGGGTATTATGTGGGCACAGATCCTTGTCACTGGAATATATATATAAAAAAGACAAATAAACTAATCATTATGTGTACAAGACTAATAAAACATCTTAAATATATCAAGTTTGATGCAGATTTACTTGTGTTAAATATGTCTATTGATAAGCTTATTCATACTTAAAAAGATGATATACGAACTCTAGCTTTAGCAATAAGAAGCATTAAGAGTGAAATAAATTCAAGAAAATATATTTACATATACAAAGAAAGATTACGAACTTTACTTTTAGTTCTTAAACATTTAAGAATATTATTGTTGTTTAAAATACTTTATATAAAACACTGAATAAAGGAACACTACTTTATCTTAAATCTATATAAAACACGTAATAAAGGGACACTACTTTATCTTAAATCCCCCTCCCCCCTAAAAACAAAACAAAAAAGGGAACACTTTTCAAATGTGAATCATTAATCTACTCGTAATAAAAATTAAACTTTATACACTTGTAAAATATCGTAATTTCAAAAGTTTGTACATTTTTAATACGCATCATTAAAAAAAAAAAAAAAAAACTATTTCTAAAATTTATAAATAATTCGATAATGTTCTTTTTTTTTGTATTTCTTTCTGCTAAATCATTCAGTTTACTTTAACTTTGTAAAGAGAACGATTTATTTATTTTCAGCTTATATATATATATATATATATATATATATATATATATATATATATATATATATATATATATATATATATATATATATATATATATATATATATAATAATATATTATATATATATATAATAATAATTTTTAAAATAAAAAAATATATATAAATATATATATATATATATATATAATATATATATATATATATATATATATATATATATATATATATATATATATATATATATATATATATATATATATATATATATATATATATAGAGAGAGAGAGAGAGAGAGAGAGGAGGGGGGGGGAATATTTGTCTATTCAGCATTAAATCAAAGTTTAATTGTTTCACTATCTTTCCGTCAGTCTATCACAGCAATCAGTTATTAAGGCATATTCTTTTGTGAAACATTTCTATAGATAATATTTTAATATAAATTCAAAAACAAAAGGAAAAAAAAAAAGATAAAATAAATGATTAAAATGATCATAGGGGGAAATTCGTTAATTAAAATTGATTTGTTAATGTTTTAATTATTATTATTATAGTAGTAGTAGTAATTACAATAATAATAATAATAATAAGAAAGATAATAATAAAAATAATAATCGTAATTATAGTGATAAATACAACTAATAATAATGAAATTATTATTATTATTATTATTATTATTATTATTATTATTATTATTATTATTATAAAACTAATTCCGTGAAACTAATTCATTATTGTTTTAATAATAACTTTTTATATTAAGTAATTCAATAATTCGAAGAAACGTAAGTGGGCCTTAAGTATTAATGTAAGTCGAAAGAAGTTTAATATATATATATATATATATATATATATATATATTATATTATATATATATATATATATATATATATATATATATATATATATATATATATATATATATATATATATATATATATATATATATATATATAAACGTTAGAAAAAGAATGATACTGAAATCGAAAATTATTTTTTTATTGAACTTTGTAAACGCTTATCATCTTTAAGCGATAGTATTAAATATATATATATATATATATATATATATATATATTATATATATATATATATATATATATATATTATATATATATATATATATATATATATATATATATTATATATATATATATATATATATATAGGAACCGACCGGGGCTGGAATTTGGCCGGGGGCCGGGGCCGGGGCCGGGGTCAAAATGGCCGGGATTCCGGGGCCGGGGCCGGGGAAATTTGGCCGGGCCGGGCCGGGGTTTCCTAAAATTTGTAAAGAGGTCAAAAGCACTGAAATTTTAGGTTAAGAAAATTATATATAAGGTTTATTTAATTGTAAGGAAAGAGTAGAATAGCCAACATTCACTTAAATTAATGATTATATGCATTTTCTCTAAAAAAAAAATCAGAAAATTACAGTTTTGTATATTTAAAGTTTAAAAAAAGTACAAAAATTAAAAAAAAAATTATTCTAATTCATAATAGTGATTTAACACGTTTACCTAGGTAAGACCCAAAGGTAAAGTTTGAAAAAATGTAAGATATAAAATTATCAATTTAACCTGTATTTATACATATCATTGTTATTTTATTGCTATGTTCAAACTTGTATCAATTTAGCTACATTATTTAAAAAGTATTATTTTGTTTATACTTTCAGTCAATATGGCTAAAAGATCAGCTTCTGCAGTATTTGAATACTTTACAATGTTTCAGGATAGGCTCGAAATAGCAAAATGTAACATCTACAGTCAGAAATTAGAAGGAGAACCTCCGGGTGCTACAAGTAAAAAAAAATTTCAACCAAATCTTTTTGGAGTATCTAAAATCAAAACACAAAGATGAACATTCACTAGCAGAAAAGGAGCGGTCAAAAGAAACAGAAAAGAAAAAAATCTTGATTTTCTTATATTTTGTTTGAAATTTTTCTTTATTATTTGACTGATTGAGCTGAAATTTTCAAAGTATGTGAATTTTTTCACGAAGTTCTGAGTTGATTTCGAGCATTTTTTTGAGTCTATAACGGTTTGAAACTTATTTGGACCCAAAGTTGAAAAAAATGAATAACTGGGTCAAACCACTGGTCCACATGAGCTGAAAATTTAACTGAATACCTTTGCCCCAATTTCTTGCATTGGTGGGAATAGATTTTTGATATCACGTCTAGAAAAAAGTTACAAGCTCTCGAAAATTTTTTTGTAAAAATCGTACCCTTCTGGAGGAAAAAATTATTTAAAAAAAAAAAACGCTACCTACTATTTTTTTATTTTTGGAATATTGTTTAGAAGAGGAACAGGGCAACAATTTTTATTTAGTGCATTTTAAATGCCCTTTGTTTGAAGCGAGATATAGCCTCTCAAACTTTGGGAATTTTTGAAATTTGGCCAAAAATGGACCTTTTTGAAGGCTATATCTCAAAACCAACGAATCTCATCGAATAAAGTACATAGAGGAATTTGTAGCCCCACCCCTCCTCTATACACACCAAAAATAGGAAATGTTATAGTTGATTTTTTTTAAAAAAGATTTTGTCTGAAAAGGTATTTTTTAGTTCAAAAAATTTTTTTTTCTATAGTTGGTCAGTTTTTGGCTTATAACATTTTTCTATAACTCTGGGAACAAAATCTATTAAAGACTTTTGTAGCCCATATAATTTTGAAAAATAGTCCAACTTTCAGCTCATTCTAAAAGTGGTTTGGCCCCGCCATTCTATTGAAAAAGGGTAAAATTTCCACAAAAAAATAAAAAAAAAAATACTTTTAACCATAATAGACTCGGAAAAAACGCTAGAAATGGACTTTTCTTACCGGTAAAAAAATCTATATAACTGAAAGTTTCAGCAGAATCGGCTGAAAATAAAAAAATAAAAAATAAAAATTTGTATAATTTGCCATTTTAACCCCGGCCGCAACCCCGGTTTTCCCTGATTTTAGCCGGGGCCGGGCCGGGCCGGGGTCAGTAAAAATGCCGGGGTTGGCCGGCCGGGGCCGGGGCCGGGGCCCCGGGCCGGGGCCCCAGTCGGTTCCTATATATATATATATATATATATATATATATATATATATATATATATATATATATATATATAATATATATATATATATATATATATATATATATATATATATATATATATATATATATATATATATATAGGGATGGAGTGAAGTATCGGTTTCGGTAAGTATCGGAATAT
>SEYY01021109.1:85000-88003 GCA_009176605.1 Armadillidium nasatum
TGATCACCTTTGATATATTGCGAAAAAAAAGAATGCTCGTAAAAACGTTTTTGAGCTTCTGAAGACATTCTGCAAAAGTGACTTTTTTTTTTTTCTTGAAGGAAGAGATGATTTTCTTTTACATACTGTTGAACACACTCCAACGCCTCTAACGCTTTAGGGCTTACACGTATGCACGTAGAAATTATATATATATATATATATATATATATATATATATATATATATATATATATATATATATATATATATATATATATATATATATATATATATATATATATATATATATATATAATATATATATATATATTATATACATATATAATATCTCTTTAGAAAAAATGTACTTTTTTTTTCTTTCATCCAGAGCTTAGTCATAAATCTGAAAGTTTCGAAAGATTTTAATGTAAGTACCTTGTACTTAAAGTAACATAATTAAACATTAATATACAATCTCGTTTGACTCGAAAAGGTTACGTTAGGTTAATTAAGGTTTGAAAATTTTAAGCCATGAATGTATGTTGAATTTTTTTTTTTCCTTTTTTGTAATAAAGTTGATTATTTATGTTGGCTCGATTACGGGAGTGTTCTCTGATCAACAGACGTCATTTCTTGAAATTGATCAACACATAAACTTTATCTATTTGGAGCGTATAGAAATAAATGTCTTTTCTCTATCTCCAGCATTTCTTTGATAGTTTGGTTTTGTTATCTTTTTTTTATTTATTTATTTATTTATTTATTTTTAAAATTTTTTTTTAAAATGTAAAAATATGTTATAGAAAAATTCATAATCTCACCTCCACCCCCCGGCACAAAATTAAAAATGACAGCAAGAACAAAGATTCATTATACTATAATTTAGTTTGTTACTCAACAATAATTTTAGTAATTATGAAATTTATTGAATGTATTGTTAAAATAAATATATGAAACTATTATTGAATATCTTTTATTTGTCATGTCGATTTTCATGTCAATTTTCTTACCTTTTTTAATCGTAGAATTCGAGTAAAAAAAAAAATTTTTTTTTTTTTTAAAGAAATTTTCTGTTTTATAAGGAAAATATTTTTTTTTGTCATAAATGAAATATTTTTTAAATGGATTTTAATTAAATATATATTAATATTATACTTTAAATTTAATTTTTAAAAAATTTAATTTTAAAAAAAAAAAAAAAAAAAAAAAAAAAAAAAAAAAAATTTTAAAAAAAATTATTATAAATAAAATAATATAATATATATATATATAATAATATATATATATAATATATATATATATATATATATATATATATATATATATATATATATATATATATATATATATATATATTTATATATATTATATATAATAATAATATATATATATATACTATACCGATATACCGATATATTATTTTATACCGTACATATTAATATTTTACATACCTTTTTTATATTATTTTATACCGATACCTTATAAAATTATATAATTATATATACTTATATATACGTATATATATATATATATATATAATAATATATATATATATATATATATATATAATTATATATCGTATATATATACTATAGATATAAATAATAACGATTAGGCAAATATATTTATATATAATATATTTATTAATTTAATTATAAATATATATAAATTATATATATATATATTATATATTATATATATAACATATACTGTTGATAACAATTTAATATATAATGCAACTCTGGAACATTTAAAAATATTATAGAATGTCTATCAAATTGAGAACATTAGTACACGAGTGTTTTTGAAAATAAGAGTTTATCATTTGTATAAATAATGTTATGTTATCATCATTCTTTCTGAACGGCGTAAATCAAAGTGATTAGTATAATAATATTCGTGAGATCTCTCACAGAACTGTTCACAAAGTTCTGAGAAAACTGTTACAAATGGTTCTTACTGGTTCCAGATAACTGTAGAAAAGTCACACGAGATTGTGGAGTCGCTTATTTAGGGTTTCTGGAACAAGACTTGTAGTTTTTTAAGAAGCAAATAAATTTTTAAGGTTTTTTTTTTGACGCATTTAAAAAGGTAACCTTTCATGTGCCAAAAAAAGTAGGACAATCTGAGAGACTCAAGAAATACTCATGAAAGGAACACGTCAGGAAGCTGTGATGTAGGGGTGTCACATGACATATTCCTTGTATATTTTTCCTTCTGTTAACACCGAACTATGAACAAACTACGCTTAAAATATTGTGACATGATGGAAATTTTTTTAAACTTTAGATAAAAAAAAAAAAAAATTTTTTTTAAAATTCAGAAAGACGAGTCTTTTTCCAGGAAAAGTGCGCTGTGCCATGTTAGACGATGACGTTTCGTGATATTCCGAACGAGAAGTTTAATAACCTGTGGACAGGTTGGTGATTTCAGTATGCCAGAAAAAAAAATTTCATGCATGGTTACGCTATCTCCTGCGTGATTGTAAGTTGGAATTATATTTCTCTATGAAAAGCCGAAATTGTAATGCTCTCTCTCTCTCTCTCTCTCTCTCTCTCTCTCTCTCTCTCTCTCTCTCTCTCTCTCTCTCTCTCTCTCTCTCTCTCTCTCATATATATATCCTATATATATATATATATATATATATATATATATATATATATATATATATATATATATATATATATATATATATATATATATATATATATATATATATATATATATATATATATATATATATATATATATTGGATTAATGTTGGAATTTTGGAGATAGTACCTTCTTTAAAAGACAAATATATATTCCAAATTGCGTGTATACATAATAACCATTTGCTTAACTGAGTTTAACAAAAAAAAAAAAAAAAAAAAAAAAAAAAAAAAAAAAAAAAAAAAAAAAAAAAAAAATATCGCGCGAAAAGTTAACCCTTGGTACTAAAAAGTCCAATTAAGATAAAACAAATCGTTCCTTATCATCTGCTAGTATAAAGTATAAAGACCATCATTAGACTACAAATT
>SEYY01021110.1:7500-17500 GCA_009176605.1 Armadillidium nasatum
GTTAGTGGAATTCGTTTTTCTCATTCGATTAAGTACCTGCGTACTTCAGTTATTTCACTGTTATATAAGTTATTAATAATATTCATTCAATCCCAATCAATATTCCGAGAAATGGAATTTTTGTTGATACAAGATAAGAAGTGAGGACAATACTGTCAAGGTTGGTGATGGATCGAGCATTCGGGCTGGGGGTGGGGGGTAGGGGGTGATGTTGAGTGATTGGGGGATGTGAATTAATTATGAATAGATAACAACGGAGAATTATTAAAGCAGTATTTGTTATTAATAAAAAATAAACTGGAAAATTTTTAAGCAATAATTACAAATATATTAGTTACCTATTTTAGAATTAAATTTACTAATAATATGTAAGCTTCCCTTAATTGATAATTTATTTCTAATATGTTAGTAATTATCTTATTTAAAACAATTAAAATTTACTAATAATTTTTTTTATTAACGATTACTGGTTTTGTTTACTTTTATTAGAAAGCGTAATTGCTCTAAACAAGTAGTTTTACTGCAATATTTTAAATATCAGACATTGATTTTTTAAATTTGCTAATATTTTTAGTTGCACTAGTTTTACTAATATTTCTTAGTGGCCATTGCAATAATATTTAGCTTTAGTGAAATATTTTATCCATACTTGCTATTTCAATGATAATATAATAATAATAGCAAAACTAATAATTATAATTAATAATAATGATTGCAAAACTAATAATAAAATTAATAATAATAGTGGTAATAATAACTAATAATAATAAGAAAATAATAATAATAATAATAATAATAGCAAAAATAGTAATATAATAACAGTAATAATGATTATAATAATAATAGCAAAAATAATAATAATAATAATAATAATAATAATAATAATAATAATAATAATAATAATAATAATAATAATAATAATAATAATAATAATAATAATAATAATAATAATAATAATAATAATATATAATAATAATAATAATAATAATACTTTATGTTTTCAAGTTTTCTTAATGCATTTCAGTTATATTTCTTACTATAATATGAAGTTTTGCCAATAGATATTATTAGTTATCATTATTACGATTTTTAATTAATTACCAAATTTTGTCAATAAGTTTTAGTTATTTTTATTTTTTCTATGAAGTTTCATTAATAATTATTAGTTAAGTTAGATAATTTTTTTAAGTTTATTGGTAACAATATTTTTATAATTTAAAAAACTAAATAAAATCTATTTAATACCAGTTAGAATATATTTTATTTACAAATTAAGATATAATAATAATAATAGTAATAATAATTATAATAATAATAATAATAATAATAATAATAATAATAATAATAATAATAATAATAATAATAATAATAGTAATAATGAAAATAATAAATAATAATAATAATAATAATAATAAAAAATAATAATAATAATAATAATAATAATAATAATAATAATAATAATAATAATAATAATAATAATAATAATAATAATAATAATAATAATAATAATAATAATGATAATAATAAATAATAATAATAATAATAATAATAATAATAAATAATAATAATAATAATAATAATAATGAATAATAATAATAATAATAATAATAAATATATAATTAATTTAATAATAATAATTAATAATAATAATAATAATAATGTAATAATAATAATAATAATAATAAAATAATAATAATAATAATAATAATAATAATAATAATAATAATAATAATAATAATAATAATAATAATAATAATAATAATAATAATAATAATAATAATAATAATAATAATAATAATAATAATAATAATAATAATAATAATAATAATAATAATAATAATAATAATAATAATAATGATAATAATAATAATACACTGAAGATTAAATTAGATATTATTACCAACAGAAATTTTTAAACAATCTGAAAAATATCAGAAGCAATATCAGTTGCTGAAAATATTTTGATCAAGACTTCTGCATAATTTGAAATTTCAAATACTACGTTTTATCTTTTACAAAAATTTGTTACCATATTTTGAATAAATGATAACCAATACATTGTTCCATTAATATTAGTCTGTGAGGACTAAAATAACAATAATTGTAATAAATAATATAAATAATAATAATGATAGTAATAATAATAATAATAATGATAATAATAATAATAATAATAATAATAATAATAATAATAATAATAATGATACTAATAATAATAATAATAATAATAATAATAATAATAATAATAATAAAAATAATAATAATAATAATAATAATAATAATAATAAAAATAATTATTATTATAATAATAATAATAATAATAATAATTAAATTATATATTATTTCTAACAATACTAATAAAATGATGTATAAACTATATTTATAAAAAATTTTGTACTTCACTTTTAAAACAAGCATTATTAATATTTTATTGATAGAAGAAGTCTTTTCAATTTAAATAACTATGAAATGCAAAATATGTTTATTTTTACTAAAATTAATTATTTTTTTTATTTTAATAAAATATATGCACCTTAAAATATAATGGCCTACTTCTATAAGTATTCTTAAATTTATTTTTCTAATTGATCACATTTAGGATAGGTTAATTCTCAAGGGTTTTAGCACATTGTTCCTATGAGTTATTAATTAATCAAGCATATATAAGGACTTTCAGAATCTTAGTACCTGTTATTTCAATATATTTCATAACACCCATGTAAAAGTAAGTGTGTTTATGAGTGTGTAAATAAATTTTTTAGTTTATGAGTATGTATGTAGTCAAGTGTGCTTGTCAATTTGCATTAAAAAAAAAAATCTTACATAGAAAATTCATAGAACACTGTTGAAAATTTAATCCTGATTCATGAATATGAAACACTTTTAATATTTTAACATTTAACTTAATAAAAATAAATTCCAATAATAAAATTAAAATTATTTAAAAAAAAATTTAATTATATGAATTCTGTACTTTTTTTTAAATGTAAAATATTATATATTTGTAACTGTCATTTCGATGTTTATTTACATCTTTAATTAATCTACACCTACATATATATCTTCACCTACATATATATCTTTATTTGAATTTGTCTATTTTACATCTACATATTCAACTACGAGTATACCAATATTTATGTCTACTTCTACATCTTAATCTACAAATACATTTTTATTTACAAATGCATCTTCATTTACTTTTCTATAGCCTTCACAAGTATATATATATATTTTACTTATTTTTGTACCTCTTATATTTCTGCATCTTTATCCACCAATACATCTTTTTTAACATTTCTCTCTACTTATACATTTACATCTTCATCATGTGCATCTTCCTTTCATTTACACGCACACAAACACACACACACGCACATATATATATATATATATATATTATATATTATATATATATATATATATATATATATATATATATATATATATATATATATATATATATATATATCAACATCTTTACCTTCATCAACAAGTACATTTTTATTTAAAATTACATCTTCTTATATCTCTGAATCTTGGTGTACGAGTACATCTTTGCTTAAATATACATATATTAATATAACTAAATAAATAGATTTTAACATCAACATAATCATATCAAAAAGCTTTTAATATGTCAGAATATCTTTTTCTTCATATCCTTGTTACTCTTACATCTGTGGAAATTTATTATTTATTTATTTATTTATTTAATTATTTATTTATTTATTTATTTATTTATATTACTGTAAATATTACTGTTTTTTTTTCTAATTAGCCTTTATTATTTTCATGCTCTTTGAGTTTGAGATTCTGAATATTATTATTTATATTAATTTTATTAATTAATAATTATATCAATGATGAAATATTAATAATTATATACCAAGAAAGGTTTTAATTAGACACTTTTTTTTATTTCGATCTATAAACTTTTAATTTAAATATATAATTATTATAATTATTATACGGAGAATGAAAATATCTAGAGCGTAGATAACAAATACTAGTAATTTGTTTGCTTTTACTAATAAATGTTAATATAGAATGATGTATTTAATTTTATAGTAGGATGAATATATCCTATTCTAAGAATCATTCTCTGTGAATATATATCTATATATATATATATATATATATATATATATATATATATATATATATATATATATATATATATATATATATATATATATATATATATATATATATATATATATATATATATATATATATATATATATATATATATATATATATATATATATATATATATATATATATATATATATATATATATATATATATATATATATATATATATATATATATATATATATATATATATATATATATATATATATATATTAGGTCAACTGTGTTAAGCTAAAAGGCCAGAGGACTACCAATTTCCACTAGAGTTGGGTCAATACCGGAACCTAATCGTTAAGTGCCGACATGTCTCCATACACGGCGACTGAAAGTGTGCAAGTCAAAGGAAATCTGGAAAACAGATAAAGGGAGTTTGTTCCAGACTTTGCCAGTAGAGTACATGTAAGATAGAGCTTAGCGGTTAAGTCTGGGGTCAGAGATTTGGACAGAGAAAGGATGAGTCTGAGTAGAGAGATGTGTCTCAAGAACCCTTCTCAATGGAGGAGGTATGCGAAGGGAGAGTTCAGAGAGCAGTGTCCATTATAAAAGCGATAGTATAGGAGTGACGCAACAGTTAGACATGCATAAAGAGATTGGAGAGAATTGATGAGAGCGGGAGAGATGATAAGACGAAAAGCCCTATACTCCACCTTTTCAAGGAGTGCTGTATGAGTGTAACCACCTCAGATGTGTGAGGCGTGATCCATACACGGGCGAACAACACACCTATAAAGAGAAAGCAACTGGGGTGGCTTAAAAAAATCACCAAGGCAACTCGGATAATTATAATAATAAATCATTATTAAATTATTCACTACGCAAACTCTATTCTTGCACGTTGTGGCACCTCCTTCTTTCCAGTCACATCTGTTCTGTGGTTTTCATGCTGTTTTTAGCTAACCTCTATTTAAATCCTCTTTCTGCGCCAACCTGAGTAATGTACTTTAGACTAGGGATTGGATGGATTTCCATTCATCCTATAATTATTCCTCCTCTTCGAAAGTTGCTATGCCCGTGAGTGGTGGTAGCATATATATATATATATATATATATATATATATATATATATATATATATATATATATATATATATATATATATATATATATATACATATATATATATATATACACGTATAAGCCTATAGTGGAAAGATGTTTGTGAAAATAGAGGTAAGAGTAGTAAATTGGTTAGCGAGGATATATACTTTATGTTGATTAATGGGAAAGGTGCCTCAAGATTGGCAAGATGCATGTATGATAGTGTGGAGAGGAGGAAACTGTGGGAGGTTTTGAGTGAATGGGAAATTGAGGAGAAAGTAGTTGGGGGCATTAGGTCACTTTATAGGAATAGTAGAGCGTGTGTAAGAATAAATAGAATGGAAACTGAGGTTTTTAAGGAGAATAATGGATTGAGAGAAGGTTGTGTAATTTCTTCGGTGTTATTTAATTTATTTACAGATAAAGAGGTGAGACTGATGGAAATGGAAGGTATAGAGATGAGAATGAAGGATCAATATGTTATATTTTTTTTTTTTTTATTTAAAAGTTCACATCTCACGGGCATTGCCCTATTCGAGGAGAGGAACTTTCTAGGTAGTAAATACCTAGGATCCCGAAGTGGGATCGAACCGACACCCTCAAGCACGTGAGTCAATCACCCTACCGTTCGAGCCACGGTAGACGGAAATGAAATGCGAATGCTTTATTTATGCGGATGACGTTGTACTTTTGTCTGAGACACAAGAGGATTTAAAGGTACTAGTTGACTAGTCTGTAAAAGATTGTGATGAGTTATGTTTAAAAGTGTTATGGATGAGAGAAGGGGAGGGGGAAAAGAGGGATGTAGGTAGGGAGGAAGAGATACGAATAGGCTAATGCATTTAAATATCTCGGAGTGGATTTTGGGGGTGGTGAATGGTTGTGAGAGAGATGAAGTAGGATATTGAATAAGAAAAAGGAAGGTGTTGGGAGTCTTGAGGGATATTTGTTTGGAAGACAGGAAGGTTGACAAGAATGGTGAAGGAAAAAATGTCTGAGGGATGCTGTATACCGGTAGTTATGTATCGAAGAGAGGTGTGGAGTTTGAATGCCAGGAAGAGAAAAAGGTTGAGTTTTTCGAAATGAAGGGTCTGAGAGCTGTATGTGGTGTAGCTAGAAGGGATAGAGTCAGGAATGTTAGAATGAGGGAGATGTGTGTCTGGGAAAGGAGTATGGTTGGGAGAGCTGAAAAGAGCAATGTTGAAGTTGTTTGGGCAATTTTTGGAATATGAATGAAGGGAGACTCTAAAAAGGTGTTTGTATCGGAAGTGGAAGGTGTAAGAGGTAGGAGGAGACTTGGGGGTGGTTTGGTAAGTGTGATCATGGAGTTATTGAGGGATAGAGAGAAGAGCTGGGAGTAGGGTGTGCGGTTGAAGGAGGACAGGAATATGTGGAAAAGAGGTGTGAAGGGTGAGTATTGATAACGGTTGTGGTTTGAGATAGTCAACTCCCCACGATTATGGGAAAGATTGGGAGTATAAAATTATATATATATATATATATATATATATATATATATATATATATATATATATATATATATATATATATATATATATATATATATATATATATATATATATATATATATATATATAAAAGGGAGAAGGATAATAACTCACACACACACACGTAATTACATATACAAAGAGAAAAGAAAACTAACAAAATATACTTTGTAATAAATCAAATTAGAGGGGAGAAAAGGCTATAAAAGAAAAGAAGCAGAACCAGAATAAAGAGAAGAGAGAGAGAGAGAGAGAGAGAGAGAGAGAGAGAGAGAGAGAGAGAGAGAGAGAGGGAGAGAGAGAGAGATGGAGTGAGGGAGTTAGAGAGAGAAAGATGAAAAGAGAGAAAAGGAGAGTGAAGAGAGATAGAGATTGAGTGAGGGAGTTATGGAGAGAAAGATGAAAAGAGAGAAAAGGAGAGTGAAGAGAAAGAAATGCAATGAGAGAGAAAGAAAGTGTGAAAAATTGAAAGAAAGAGTCAAAGAGAGAAAGAAAGGGAGAGAGAGAGAAATAGAGAAAGAGAATAAATGATAATAAATAAAGAATCAAAAAGAGAGATGGATAATTTAAGAAATTTAAGAGAATGAAAATTGAAAGATACGTTCATAGAAAAAGAAATAAGACAGAGATAGGGAGAATAAGAAAGAGAAAGAAATAGAGAGAGGAAGAAATAGAAAAGAGGAAGGGAAATGACATTTAAAGTTATAGATAAAAGAAATGTACGATAGGAAGAAAAAGAAATAGAGAGAGAGAAAAATAAAAAGTAAAATAAAGAATTGAAGAAAAAAATAATAGAGAGAGAGAGAGAGAGAGAGAGAGAGAGAGAGAGAGAGAGAGACAGAGAGAGAGAGAGAGAAAAGAAAAAGAACTGAGAGAGGGAAAGAGAGAAAGATAGAGTGAGATAGGGAGAATAAAAAAGAGAGAGAAGGAGAAAAAGATAGAGAAATAAAATGATAAAGAAAAAAAGAGGGAGAAGAAAAAGTTGATTAATCAAATAGCGATGAAGGGATGCTGTTTGTTTACATTGTTCCTCAGGGTGTAATGAGCGAATGTTTACTGTTGTATCGACGTTAATAAAATCACGTTTATGCTCATTGTATATGCAACACGTTTTAATTATTAACAGCAATATATATATATATATATATATATATATATATATATATATATATATATATATATATATATATATATATATAATATATATATATATATATATATATATATATATATATATATATATATATATATATATATATATATATATATATATATATATATATATATATATATATATATATATATATATATATATATATTATATATATATATATATATATATATATATATTATATATATATTATTTTATATATTTTACTTGATTCTATTCTTTCTTATCTGGATGGGATTTCCCTGCATGGTATTCTCAACCTTGAGAAATTCAAGTCGAAAAATTAATATTAATTAATATTAATTCTCTCCTTTCCAAAAGGTATCCAATCTCATTTGACAGTTCTGTCTTTCAACTTGCTGAAAATATCAACATTCTTGGTCTTAATGTTAATACAAGTTGTCATAGAAACCTTATACCAATATTCTTCTTTGGTCAACTTCAAAGAATCTTCAAGTCACTATACCTACTTGGCCAGCTTTAAAGAATCTTCAAGCTATAAATGCTTCTTAGCTAGCTTCAAAGAATTTTCAAGTTATTATGTTTTTTGGCCAGCTTCAAAGAATCTTCAAGTTATTATACTTTCTTTGATAGCTTCAAAGGACCTTCAAGTCACTATTCTTCCTTGATCAACTTCAGGGAATTTGTTAATTATGCTTCCTTGACCAACTTCAAAGAATCTGCAAATTTTATTCTTTTTTCTTATACAATGTTACACCAACTGTAGTGGAGTCATCCACCCTTGTATGGAGTATTTATTTTAATGCTCGGTGAGGTTCCATCCCTACCCATCTTACGAACGAAACAGAGTACAATATCAAAACCCATTTAAAATTATTTTATATTTTTCAACTCTCTTTACTCTTTTCCTTTGAGAAGTAAACTTCTTGCATTAAATATCTTTCAAAGGTACTTCAATGAAAGGTATTAGAAACAACTAATTATTCATATTTTACCATATCCAACACAAAGGACGCCATATTTTCAAGCGAATTTTGTATGAAGGCCTTCTACTACTGTCTTGATCCATGTGGTTCCCCTTGCTTTACAGATAAATTTTTTGTTGAAATCTTTGTTGCTAACTGTTTTTCCTTCTGCATTTAATCTACCTCACCCTAAAGATTATTTGCATTTCTGACGAGAATTTGTTTTACTTTTGAATCCAGATGACTTTCTACTATCGAGATTATAATAACCATTCTTTCTTGAATATAATATATATATATATATATATATATATATATATATATATATATATATATATATATATATATATATAATATATATATATATATATATATATATATATATATATATATATATATATATATATATATATATATATATATATATATATATATATATATATATATATATATATATATATATATATATATATATATATATATATATATATATATATATATATATATATATATATATATATATATATATATATAATACTATATATATATATATATATATATATATATATATATATATATATATATATATATATATATATATATATATATATATATATATATATATATATATATATATATATATATATATATATATATATATATATATATATATATATATATATATATATATTATATATATATATTATATATATATATATATATATATATATATATATATATATATATATATATATATATATATATATATATAATATATATATATATATATATATATATATATATATATATATATATATATATATATATATATATATTATATATATATTATATATATATATATATATATATATATATATATATATATATATATATATATATATATATATATATATATATATATATATATATATATATATATATATATATATATATATATATATATATATATATATATATATATATATATATATATATATATATATATATATATATATATATATATATATATATATATATATATAATATATATATATATATATATATATATATATATATATATATATATATATATATATATATATATATATATATATATTATATATATATATATATATATATATATATATATATATATATATATATATATATATATATATATTATATATATATATATATATA